>OY740784.1:33688991-33763991 GCA_963514005.1 Raja brachyura | reverse complement strand
AGCGGATGCAATAGATGAGGTTGGAGGAGGTGCAGGTGAACCTCTGCCTCACCTATAGTCGAAGACGGGAACCTGATGAGGCTCTCACCAGGGTCTCTTCTACATCCCGTAGCTCCGCTCTCACTCCTCATCCCCCCACTCGTAACAAAGACACAGTCCTCCTTGTCCTCACCTTCCACCGTACCTGTCGCCACATATAACAGATAATCCTCTGGCATTTTTGCAACCTCCAACGGGATCCCACCACTGGCCACATCTTCCCATCTCCTCCCCTTTCGGCTTTCCGCAGAGACTGCTCCCTCCGCAACTCCCTGGTCAATTTGTCCCTTCCCACCCAAACCACCCCCACTCCTGGCACTTTCCCTTGCAACCGCAGGAAATGCTACACTTGTTGCTTTACCTACCCCCTCGTCTCCATTCAAGGACCCAAGCAGTCTTTCCTGGTGCGGCAGATGTTCACCTGCATCTCCTCCAAACTCATCTATTGCATCCGCTGTACTAGGTGTCAACTGCCCTATATCGGTGAGACCAAGCGCAGGCTTGGCAATCACTTTGCCCAACACCTCCGCTCAGTTCGCATTAACGAACCTGATCTCCCGGTGGCTCAGCACTTCAACTCCCCCTCCCATTCCATATCCGACCTTTCTGTCCTGGGCCTCCTCCATGGCCAGTGTGAGTCCCAGCGTAAATTGAAGGAGCAGCACCTCATATTACGCTTGGGTAGTTTACACCCCAGCAGTATGAACATATTAACTTCTCCAATTTCAGGTAGTCCCTGCTTTCTCCCTCCTTCCCCTCCCCTTCCCACCTCTCCCACAGCCCACACACTGCCTCTTCCTTTCTTCTTCCATCCCGCCCTCCCCCCACCCCCACATCAGGCTGAAGAAGGTTCTCGACCTGAAACATCACCTATTCACCATGCATAGATGCTGCCTCACCCGCTGAGTTTCTCCAGCATTTTTGTCTACCTCTGGTTTAGACTACAGGTTGGTGAAGGACCTCCATCACTACACATTGGAAGGCCCACCACTAGATATTGTGAGATGGTGCTCACAATAGTTTACCGGTCAGTCTCCAAGTGCTCACGTACTACAGCATGGTCTACATTCTGTAGATACATGGACTGTTTAATTTAGTTTAGTTTTGTCTAAAGATACAGGATGGAAACAAACCCTTCGGCCCACTGAGTCCATGCCGACCATTGATTACCCATTCACATTAGTTATCCCGCTACACAAATGACCTACTCCTGCACCTATTGTCTATTGTCTATTGTCTATTGCCTAAACCCACACGGGCACAGGGAGAACGTGCAAATTCTGTACAGACTCAACTCACATCCGGTCATTCCCTTTTCATCCCTTTCCCATCGGGCAGAAGATACAATAGCTTGAACATACTTACCGCAGTGTGTGTGTGTGTGTGTGTGTGTGTGTGTGTGTGTGTGTGTGTGTGTGTGTGTGTGTGTGTGTGTGTGTGTGTGTGTGTTTGTGTGTGTGTGTGTGTGTGTGTGTGTGTGTGTGTGTGTGTGTGCTCTGTGTGTGTGTGTGTGTGTGTGTGTGTGTGTGTGTGTGTGTGTGTGTGTGTGTGTGTATGCTCTGTGTGTGTCTGTGTGTGTGTGTGTGTGTCTGTGTGTGTGTGTGTGTGTGTGTGTGTGTGTGTGTGTGTGTGTGTGTGTGTGTGTGTGTATGCTCTGTGTGTGTGTGTGTGTGTGTGTGTGTGTATGCTCTGTGTGTGTGTGTGTGTGTGTGTGTGTGTGTGTGTGTGTGTGTGTGTGTGTGTGTGTGTATGCTCTGTGTGTGTGTGTGTGTGTGTGTGTGTGTGTGTGTGTGTGTGTGTGTGTGTGTGTGTGTGTGTATGCTGTGTGGGTGTGTATGTGCATATGTGTATGTGTGTGCGTGTGTGTTTGTGGTGTGTGTGTGTATGCTTTGTGTGTGTGTGTGTGTGTGTGTGTGTGTGTGTGCGCGCGTGCGCTTTGTGTGTGTGTGTGTACGCGAGCGCGTGTGCGCGTGCGCGTGTGTGTGTGTGTGTTGGGGACTCGGTGGGCCGAAGGGCATGTTTCCGTGCTGTATCTCTAAACTAAGATAAACTAAACTTACCTTCAGGAAATTCCTTGCTTTGGCAAATATTCAACTATTCAATTATTCCATTCTGCATGATTAATCTCACTTGTTAGATAATTTCAATAAATATTGCTGTTGGTGACTTTTGCTTATATAGAAGGAAACAAGTTAAAAATTAAATATGGAAATTATATTGACATGAATTGTGGAGGAATATCTTAATACAGCTATGACACTCCAGTCTGATTCATTTGCTGAATTGATTTCAAGATCACTGAGCTTAGGAATACTTCATTGAATAAAAATAATAGCATACTTTCAAGCTTAATATTGCAATAAATGTATAATTCCCATGGAGAGATGGCATCCATGTTATTAACATCAGTGCGTCTTTGAGGGAAATTGGTAGTGAAATGGGCGTCAGGGGTTATTGCGAGAAGCAGGGGAATGGGGTTAGGAAGGAAGGATAGATCAGTCATGATTGAATGGCAAAGAAGACTTGATGGGCCAAAAGGCCTCATTCTGCTCCTATTACTTATGACCTTATGAAATGGGTATAAAAAACTACGAGAGGAATACAGGGTAGATAGCCAGAACCTTGTTCCCAAGGTCGAAACATTAAGATCATGAGAGGAATAAATGCTTTTGCCCAGAGAAGGGGAATCTGGAACCAGAGTGTTCATTCTGGCAAAAACGGGGTATCTATGGCTTCAAAATTACTTTTTCACACAGGGAGTGGTGGGTCTCTGGAACTCTCTGCTACAGAAGGTGGTTGAGGCCAGTTCATTGGCTATATTTAAGAGGGAGTTAGATGTGGCCCTTGTGGCTAAAGGGATCAGGCGGTATGGAGAGAAGGCAGGTACAGGATACTGAGTTGGATGATCAGCCATGATCATATTGAATGGCAGTGCAGGCTCGAAGGGCCGAATGGCCTACTCCTGCACCTATTGTCTATGTTTCTATGTACTGCTAAGCCATTTTGGTCAAAGTAAATGTGCCTTTACAGAACTGAGACTAGCAACTGAATGGTGCCAGCATGTCTGTGGCCCAGATAAGTGCTGCAGAGAAAGAATGGGACACCTGCGGAAGTCTTACAATGTATTGGTTACTGTGTTATTGGGTTGGGGATCTCAACGGACCCCCAAACACAAGTTTACGATTAAGGGTGTTGAGCTTTCCCGATCGTGAGTGCAGAAATCGGCGCCATGGAACGGTTTTCGCATTGACTTTTGGCACTTCGCTAGTCGGAGCAGATCGATCATCCGCCGGCTTGGGAAAGGGTCCCAACGATATCGTAGAACAGTCTAGCATGCACGGGGGGATGGTGGGGGGGGGGGGGGGATAGTGCTCCTTTGGGTTAGAGGCCCATAAAACCAGGGTGGGGTTAGAGGCCCTGCTGGGGTTAGGTTAGAGGCCCTTTCCTGGGTTAGAGGCCCGAAACTTGGTCGTAGTTGGTAGCTGCAGTTGCTGGCAAAAGCCACAATTTTATGTCAGATTTGACCCGTCATTTCTGGGAGCGCTGATTGAAAAGGTGTGTTCCGAAAATCGGCATCGACTGCCAGCGTGAAGAGGCTAAGCACTGACACCTAGTGCCAAACAGGTGATAAGGAATAGGCCCTTGTGACGGGGTGAGCCTAGGTTGGTTCGAGGCCGTGCCTGTGTGATCTTCTAAAACTCTGAAAAGATGGGGGAGGACTCTTGTAAAGGCACCGGGCTCGGTGGCTACAGTTTATATTGGCTGGGAATACTCTAGTCCATTCGAGATTTCATTGTTCGAGCAAATTTGAATTTGAACCCGCGTACTTGATCAGAGCTAACTTATATTTGCAGAATTAAAGTACCTAAATACAGAATTTCATATTGAAGTTCTGCCTTAAGGTAGAATTTGAATTATGCGTGTTTGAGATCGATTCCAAATAGCGGGTGATCAAACAGTGAGTAGCAGCCCTTTGATCGATTGTTGATTAGTACCTGATAGTGAAGAGTAACTGAGAGAAGGGAACCAGATTTTTTGGTGAAAAGTAACTGGATGGGAAAAAGTACCCAAGGGAGAAAAATATCTGAAGAGGAAAAGTAGTCAACTACGAAGTAGTGCCCCTCAGCAAAGAGCACCCTAGGAAAGGGAAGATCAGAGGGAGAGGTTCACTGGTTGATAACAGCGCGACGCGGAATTGAAATCAAGTTTTTGTGAACCATGCGCTAGTGTGTTATGACTATAGTATATTGTAAATTTACAGTGTATATCTTTTTCGGATCCTAATTGTATAAATATTTTGTGCATGTAAAACATATTTAGAGTGTGTTAAGATCGCGAACCGCTACTTGTATTGACTGTGTGTGCCCAAGGATTTATGGCGTTGGATAATTGGGGTAAAAGTGTGTTTAAATTGAATAGATGAGATTTGTTTAATTCGGAACTGTTAGTTATTGGAGTCTGAATCGTGGGTGGGTCGATCGGGATTCGGATTCTTCTGATCGTTGTGTCGAGGGAGGAATCGTTCCGTTGACCGAGTACACCACGAGGAGGATTTATTAGAGCGTGTGATTAGTAGTAATAAAAGTGGATGCTTGTTGTTTATATTGGGGTTTGTCTTTGCTAACTTATAATTGGGGGGATAGTTTCTTGTTTTATTATAGTTTTGCTTGCGTGGTACGGGTTTATTTGTCTTTGTTACAGTAACTTAAAATATTTTGAGTGGGGGAAATTTGCTGCTGGAGTGTTTGAACATTAAACACCTTAGTTGGGAGACTGGAGATAATTTGTTTACAGGCTGGAAGTTGAATGGGTGGTACACAAAAGGCTGGAGAAACTCAGCGGGAGCAGCAGCATCTAAGGAGCGAAGGAGATAGGCGACATTTCGGGTCGAGACCCTTCTTCAGACTGGTTAGGGATCAGGGAAACGAGAGATATAGACGGTGATGTGGAGAGATAGTTGAATGGGTGATTGGGAATAAGATCGAATTGATAAGGGAGTTGAGTACGCGATTGAAGGGTGATTGAGTCGAACAATCGATTAGAGTGTTGAGTTCAATGATTGAACTGAGCGATTGAATAGAACGATTGATTAGCGGTTGAATAAAATTGAATGTACGATTGTGCGAGAGAGGTGTGAATATGTTAGACGTTGGCTATTGTGTGGAAGTGATCTCTTTGGCCTTGGAGTCTGAAAGGGAGGAGCCAGTATTAAGAAGGTGTGAGTGCTTTGAAACTTATTTGTATTGTGGCTATTATGTAAGAACATGGGAAACAGTCTACAGAAGGACCTAACACAGATACCCGGAAGCCCATTGAAAATAATCTGTGATAAAATTCCTCAGGTGGCAGAATGATTAAGGAAATTTTCGGGGAAATTAAATAAAAAGTTAGGAAGCGAGATATGGCCAATGGGTGGGTTGAAATCTATATTGAAATCTACAGGAATAATCTATATGGATAAAATTATTAGGCGATACGGGGATAGTGAAGAGGGGAACGAACTCATTAAATTATGGAAGATGTTTTATACTGAAAGAAAGGTTAATAAAGGAGTAGTTTTGCTATCTGCTTTGAGGATGGCAGCTTCGAAGCTGGGGATAAGGCTGGAGGAAGAGGGAACTGGTCCTTCTCTGGATATTTCGGAAGAGAGCGAGGGAGACATTGAGAGTCAGGAGCAGGAGAGAGCACCGACCTTTAAAGGGGAGATGACTACGGTGGCTCTTAAAGGGGAGGTGGCCCCGCCGACTGATCAAATTTAATAAATGTGCAGCGGTTAGCGTGTATCTCGAGGGGAGAGAAGCCCAATATTTAAGAGAATGGGCAGACTCTATTGGAACAGAATTGCAGCATTCCTCTCAGGCCTCTCACGTTCCTAGTTCTAAAACACCTTGCGCAGCCTATGGACAGGGCGCTCGGGTGGGGTCAGCGCCATCTTCGACTCCACCCACTGAATTTAAATCTATAGCAGGGAAATCGGGAAAGGATTCTCTGGCTCCGACGATTACTTCACCAACAGAGGATAGTGTGAAGGATCAGGGAGCTAGAAAGAAGGTTCCTCTCAAGTGGGTGCCAAAATTGATTAAAAGACCAACTGGGGAAGTAAAGGAGTCATTCCTAAAATACAGAGATTCCCTTAGCAGAAGGAGCAGTGTCTCTGAGGGTGAGACAGCAGTGGGCTGATCCTGATATCACAAAATAGCTGATCCTGATATCACAAAAATTATTAAATCAGAACAAATTCCTGATATCATGGAAATTGAGCTAATTCCCCGTGGGCAATTCCCTAGTGGGAAGCTGCCTACTCCACCTTTAGAATTGGATACTGCTGAAGGTGCAGACTACCCCCAGGCTACAGACGTTCCTTCTCCAGTGCAACCCGGTTCGACAACGATTAAATCCTTCCAGGGACCAAGAAAAATCATTCAAAAACTGGATGTAACATCGAAAGAAGAGGAAGAATTTAAGGCATGGATCCCTCCTGATTACCTTAGGGACATGCCTATTCGAGAGCCTACTTTCCCTCAATTTAATTGGAGAGGCTATAGAACTGTCAGACCTGACCAATGCTATGTGTGCGGAGAAATGTGACATTGGAGCAGATTTGACATCAGTGAAGGGAAAAGAAGAGAACAACATCTGATACTCTCTGAAGAAATACAAACGGCCTCTGAAGACCATTGAGGCAAGCACAAATTTGAACAAATTAATCTGGAAATGAATACTCTCTGTAGTTCCGGGACACCTACTTTGCGCCTACATTTTAATAGTTAGGAATAAATTGACAAAATTCTGAATTCGATCTCTAAATTGTATGGTGATGAATTGGAAGGACTTTAAAGTTTGAGATTTGGAACTAACTTATGAGATCTGGCTTAGGAGTATTAAAAATCTGATTATTAACTTGGTATATTTCTTGTCTCACCCCCAGACAGGCAGCCAAAGATGGGAAGGATTGTTCAAAAAACATCAGGGAAGGACCCAACTTGGAAACGTCTAGCAAAATGAATGAGTACCCGAGGAAAGTGGGAGGCAGCATTAAAAGACTAAGAAAGAGGAAATGTGAATAACAGAACTCCCCTTCGAGAAACCAAAGTTAACCGCCCAGGAAGGATTACTAGAGGAGAAGTCGTATTGAAATAGAAGAAGTTCAAGAGTTCAAGATTCAAGAGAGTTTATTGTCATGTGTCCCAGATAGGACAATGAAATTCTTGCTTTGCTTCAGCAGAACTGAATATTCTAGGCATAAATAAATACAGAACAGATCAGTGTGTCCATATACCATTGAATATATATAAACACGCATAAATAAACATACAAAGTGCAATAGGCCGTTATAGTTCACGGTTTTAAAGAAGGAACTGCAGATGCTGGAAAATCTAGGGTACACAAAATGCTGGAGAAACTCAGCGGGTGCAGCAGCATCTAAGGAGCGAAGGAGATAGGCAACGTTTCGGGTCGAAACCCTTCTTCAGACTGATGGGGGGTGGGGGAAGGCGGGGGGAAGAAAGGAAAAAGGAGGAGGGGGAGCCCGAGGGCTGAGGGAGAGGTAGGAAGGGGAGGAGACAGCAAGGGTTAACAGAATTGAGAGAATTCGATGTTCATGCCAAGAGGATGCAGACTCCCCAAGCGCAATATGAGGTGCTGTTCCTCCAACTTGCGGTGTTGCTCACTCTGGCCATGGAGGAGGCCCAGGACCGAGAGGTCAGATACGGAATGGGAGGGGAGTTGAAGTGCTGAGCCACCGGGAGGTCGGGTCGGTTATTGCGGACCGAGCGGAGGTGTTCAGCGAAACGATCGCCCAGCCTCCGCTTGGTCTCACCGATATAGATCAGCTGGCATCTGGAGCAACGGATGCAGTACATGAGGTTGGAGGAGGTGCAGGTGAACCTCTGTCGGACCTGGAACGACTGCTTGGGCCCTTGAATGGAGTGGAGGGCGGAGGTAAAGCGACAAGTGTAGCATCTCTTGCGGTTGCAAGGGAAAGTGCCCGGGGAAGGGGTGGAGCGGGAGGGAAGGGAAGAATTGACAAGGGAGTTGCGGAGGGAGCGGTCTTTGTGGAAGGCAGACGGGGGGGAGGTGGGAAGATGTGGCGAGTGGTGGGGTCACGTTGGAGGTGGCGAAACTGGCGGAGGACTATGTGTTGTATGTGCCGGGTGGTGGGGTGAAAGGTGAGGACCAGGGGGACTCTGCCCTTGTTGCGAGTGGGGGGATGGGGAGAGAGAGCAGTGTTACGGGGTATGGAGGAGACCCTGGTGCGAGCCTCATCTATAATGGGGGAGGGGAATCCCCGTTCCCTGAAGAATGAGGACATTTGTGATCCCCTGGTGTGGAACACCTCATCCTGGGAGCAGATGCGGAGTAGACGGAGGAATTGGGAATAGGGGATGGAGTCCTTACAGGAAGCAGGGTGGGAGGAAATGTAGTCCAGGTAGCTGTGGGAGTCAGTGAAGTTCAGGGAAGTTCAGAGTTTGTTTGAAGTTGTGTTTAATAGCCTGATGGCTATGGGGAAGTAGCTATTCCTGAACCTGGATGTTGCAGATTTCAAGCTCCTGTACCTTCTACCTGAAGGCAGTGGAGAGATGAGTGTGTGGCCAGGATGGTGTGGGTCCTTGAGGCAGCGACTGCGATAGATCCCCTCGATGGTAGGGAGGCCAGAGCCGATGATGGACTGGGCAGCGTTTACAACTTTTTGCAGTCTTTTCCACTCCTGGGCGCACAAGTTGCCGAACCAAGCAACAATGCAACCGGTCAGCAAGCTCTCTACTGTGCACCTGCAGAGGTTCGAGAGAGTCCTCCTCGACATACCAACTCTCCGTAATCTTCTCAGGAAGTAGAGGCGCTGATGAGCTTTCTTTATAATTGCATCAGTGTTCTCGGACCAGGAAAGATCTTCAGAGATATGCACCCCCAAGAATTTGAAGCGCTTGACCCTTTCCACCATCAACCCGTTGATATAAACGGGACTGTGGGTCCCCATCCTACCCCTTCCAAAGTCCACAATCAGTTCCTTAGTTTTGCTGGTGTAGAGAGCCAGGTTATTGTGCTGGTACCATTTGGTCAGTCGGTTAATCTCTCTTCTATCCTTTGACTCGTCCCCATCAGTGATACAGCAGGGGGCTGAGCACGCAGCCTTGGGGTGCTCCTGTGCTAATTGTTATCGAGGCTGACACATTTCCACCAATACGAACAGACTGTGGTCTGTGAATGAGGAAGTCGAGGATCCAGTTCTGAGAGCTTTTGTAACCAGCTTGAAGGGGATGATTGTATTAAATGCCGAGCTGTAGTCGATGAATAACAGCCTGACATATGAGTTTTTGTTGTCCAAGTGGTCCAGAGCAGAGTGGAGAGCCAGTGAGATCGCATCCACCGTTGATCTGTTGTGGCGGGAAGCGAACTGCAGTGGGTCCAGGTTTTTGTCGAGGTAGGAGTTGATTTGCGCCATGATCAACCTCTCGAAGCACTTCATCACCACAGGCGTTAGTGCCACTGGTCAATAGTCATTGAGGCACGTCACCTTGCTGTTCTTGGGCACCGGTATTATTGATGCCCTTTTAAAACAGGTGGGAACGTCAGACCTCAGAAGTGAGAGGTTGAAAATGTCCGTAAAACCTCCAGCCAGTTGGTCTGCACAGGTTTTCAGAACAGGACCGGGTATACCATCAGGTCCAGGCGCTTTCCGAGGATTCACCCCTCTGAAGGATCTTCTGAAGTCGACCTCTGTGACTGTGACCGAAATAACATCACGGCGATTGGGGGCTCGGGAGGGCACTTTGATAAGTATTCTCCCTATCAAAGCGTGTGTAGAATGCATTGAGGTCATCAGGGAGTGATGCTTCGCTGACATTTGAGCTGCCTCCTGTTTTCGCCTTGTAGGAGGTGATTGCATTCAGGCCCCGCCACAGCTGCCGAACATCTGTCTCATCCTCCAGTTTGGAGCAGAAGTCCCTTTTGGCCTTTTTGATGGCCTTACCAAGGTCGTATTTGGACTTCTTGTAGACCTCTGTATCTTTGGACATGAATGCCCGATGTCTGGAGAGTGCAGATCTCATAGTTCATCTAAGGCTTCTGATTGGGAAACACTCGGAAGGTTTTTGCTGGGATGCAGCCCTCCACACATTTCTTCATGAAGTCTGTAACGACTGTGGTGTATTCGTTCAGGTCCGTTGCCGAGTCCCTGAACATTGCCCAGTCTACAGACTCCAGACAGTCCTGGAGTTGTTCCTCAGCGCCCCCCGACCAGCTCTGAACTGTCCTCACCTCAGGGGTACCTTTTTTACACAAAGGGTGGTGGGGGTATGGAGTGAGCTGCTGGTGGAGGTAGTTGAGGCAGGTACTATCACAACATTTAAGAAACATTTAGACAGGCACATGGATAGTATAAATTTGGTGGGATATGGGCCAAATGCAGGCAGGTGGGTAGTATAAATGTGACATGTTGGTCGGCGTGGGCAAGTTGGGCTGAAGAGAATGTTTCCATACTGTATGACTATGAGTATGACTAGAGGATATACCTTTAAGGTGTGAGGGGCAACTAAAGGAGATGTACGCAAATTTACAGAGTATGGAGGGTGTCTAGATAGAAATTTATGAGGAAGACATAGAGGAGAAAGTCAAAACCCTTTTCCCAGGGTGGATAGTCATTTATAGCTTTAAATCCCTGTCCCATGGTACGAGTTCATTCCAAGAGCTCTCCCGAGTTTGCCCTGAGTCGAACTCGGAGATTTACGGTAATGGCCACTCGTCGGTACTCGGGGCTCTCGCGGACATTTTTCAACATGTTGAAAAATCTTCACGAGTCTTCCCGTGCTTACCTGCCGCTAGCGAGTCTTCCCGAGTACCTGCCGTTAGCGTAATGAGCTGCTAAGAGACGTCCCCGAGCTCCAACGTACCCGCTACGTTCATTCTCCATGCTTACCACGGGTTTGATTTTTTTTTAAACTCGGGAGAGCTCTTGGAATGAACTCGTACCGTGGGACAGGGCTTTTAAAGTGAGACAGGCAAAGCTTAATGTAGATGTGCGGGGCAAGTTTTTACACAGAGCGTGGTGGGGTGCTTGGAACGCACTTCCAAGTATGGTGATCATGGAGGCAGATACGATAGTGGCATTTAAGAGGTTTTTGGAATGGCACATGGAAATGTGGGAATGGAGGGATATGATTCCTGTGCAGGCAGAGGAGATTAGCTATCAGTGGTGTGCCTCAGGGATGGGTGCTGGGCCCTTGGCTGTTTGTAGTTTACTTCAACATCTTGCATGAGAATGTATTCACAGTGAATGGTAGGGCACTGGGGAGTGTTGTCGAGCAGAGGGATCTATGAGTGAAGGTACATAGTTACTTGAAAGTGGCGTCATAGATAGAAAGGGTGGTCAAGAAGGTTTTCGGCACATTGGCCTTCCTTGGTGGGGTCGGCAGGTCAATGGGGTCTGTTTCCATGCTGCATCTATGAATAGACAATAGGTGCAGGAGTAGGCTATTTGCCCCTTCGAGCCAGCACCGCCATTCAATGTGCTCATGGCTGATCATCCCCAATCAGTACCTCGTTCCTGCCTTCTCCCCATATCCCCTGACTCCGCTATCTTTAAGAGCCCTATCTAGCTCTCTCCTAAAAGTGTCCAGAGAACCGGACTCCACCGCCCTCTGAGGCAGAGAATTCCACAGATTCACAACTCTCTGTTAGAAAATGAACTAAACTAAAAACAAAACTTTTCTCACGATTTTGTACACAAATATTGTACAATTTGACTGTATGAAACCTTGGCGGGGGTCACATCTTCACTTGCTCCTTCCCTCTCTCCCACGCCGTCCCTCTATCGTTCCATCCCGATCTCAGCTCCTTGTCCTTGATTAAACGGGAATTCCTTGATTAGGCCATCAGCACCAGGTTAGATCTCTTCCCCCCTCTTCCAAAAGGCAAGGGGTACAGAAGTGTGAAAATGCACTCCTCCAGATTCAGGGACAGTTTCTTCCCAGCTGTTTTCAGACACCATCCTATCAACAACTATGGAGCTGTGCTGGACTACTATCTCCCTCATTTTATACCCTTGGACTGGCTTTGATTGGACTTTCCTGGACTTTATCTTGCACTAAATGGTATTCCCTTTATCCTGCAACTGTACACTGTGGACAACTTGATTGTAGTCACGTATACAGTGGCTTACAAAAGTATTCATACCCCTTGAATTTTTCCACATTTTGTCACGTTACAACCACAAACGTAAATGTATTATTGGGATTTTATGTGATAGACCAACACAAAGTGGCGCATAATTGTGAAGAGGAAGGAAAATGATACATGGTTTTCAAATTTTTTTACAAAAAAAAACTGAAAAGTGCGGCGTGCAAAAGTATTCAGCCCCCTTTACTCTGATACCCCTAAATAAAATCCAGTGCAACCAATTGCCTTCAGAAGTCACCTAATTAGTAAAGAGAGTCCACTTGTGTGTAATCTAATCTCAGTATAAATACAGCTGTTCTGTGAAGGCCTCAGAGGTTTGTTAGAGAACATCAGTGAACAAACAGCATCATGAAGCCCAAGGAACACACCAGACAGGTTAGGGGTAAAGTTGTGGAGAAGTTTAAAGCAGGTTAGATTATAAAAAAATATCCCAAGCTTTGAACATCTCACGGAGCACTGTTCCATCCATCATCCGAAAATGGAAAGAGTATGGCACAACTGCAAACCTACCAAGACATGGCCGTCCACCTAAATTGACAGGCTGGGCAAGGAGAGCATTGATCAGAGAAGCAGCCAAGAGGCCCATGGTAACTCTGGAGGAGCTGCAGAGATCCACAGCTCAGGTGGGAGAATCTGTCCACAGGACAGCTATTAGTCGTGCACTCCACAAATCGGGCCTTTATGGAAGAGTGGCAAGAAGAAAGCCATTGGTGAAACAAAGCCATAAGAAGTCCTGTGTGCAGTTTGCCACAAGCCATGTGGGGGACACGGCAATCATGTGGAGGAAGGTGCTCTGGTCTGATGAGACCAAAATTGAAGTTTTTAGCTTGAATGCAAAACGCTATGTGTGGCGGAAAACTAACACTTCACATCACCCTGAACACACCATCCCCACTGTGAAACGTGGTGCTGGCAGCATCATGCTGTGGGGATGCTTTTCTTCAGCAGGGACAGGGAAGCTGGTCAGAGTTGATGGGAAGATGGATGGAGCCAAATACAGGGCAATCTTGGAAGAACACCTGTTAGAGTCTGCAAAAGACTTGAGACTGGGGCGGAGGTTCACCTTTCAATAGGACAACGACCCTAAACATACAGAGCTACAATGGAATGGTTTAGATCAAAGCATATTCATGTGTTAGAATGGCCAGGTCAAAGTCCAGACCTAAATCCAATTGAGAATCTCTGGCAAGACTTGAAAATTGCTGTTCACAGATGCTCTCGATCCAATCTGACTGAGCTTGAGCTATTTTGCAAAGAAGAATGGGCAAAAACTTCAGTCTCTAGATGTGCTGGTAGAGACATACCCCAAAAGACTTGCAGCTGTAATTGCAGCGAAAGGTGGTTCTACAAAGTATTGACTCGGGGGGGGGGCTGAATACTTTTGCACGCCACACTTTTCAGTTTTTTAGTTGTAATAACATTTGGAAACCATGTATCATTTTCCTTCCACTTCACAATTATGCACCACTTTGTGTTGGTCTATCACATAAAATCCCAATAAAATACATTTACGTTTGTGGTTGTAATGTGACAAAGTGTGGAAAGGTTCAAGGGGTATGAAAACTTTTGCAAGCCACTGTAGTCTTACTGCTGGCTAACCACACATAATACAAGCTTTTCACTGTACCTCGGTGAAAGGTAAACTTCGATAAACTAAACTGAAACTCAAACACAAACTCAGCTTATCTCCAGCCAAAACCTCATGCAGGTCATTGCCCCAACGTGGTTCCTGGCTGGTATCACCCCCCACTCCCTCCCCCCCCCCCCCCCCCCGCACTCCTCTCTGAAACCGCAAGGTCACATACGTAACTGTTGCACTGCCTTCAAGCCGCCAGCTTATATGAGATAAACTGCAAAATATAAATTCACGGTTGAATTTCAAACAACGCTGACTCAGCTGTAGAACATTAACCAGCATAATTTGCAAAGTCATATTCATTTTTGGCACATTTTTCATTCCAGTTCAAATATTTAAATTTGGCCATTAAATCATATCTGTGGAGGGTTCTATCTGATTAATGGCAGCTTTATGTTCTGGTCTACATCCCTAGGTACAATGCTTCATTGCATCAGTGTCGGTAGCACGGTGGCGCAGTGGTAGAGTTGCTGACGCACAGCGCCAGAGACCCGGGTTCCATCTGGCTACGGGTGGTTTTCTGTACGGAGTTTGTACATTCTCCCCCTGACCAGCGTGGGTTTTCTCCAGGTGCTCCAGTTTCCTCCCACACTCCAAAAACGTATAGGTTTATAGGCTAATTGCTTTGGTAAAATTGTAAATTGTCTCCCGCATGTGTAGGATAATGTTAATGTATGGGGCGATCGCTGGTCGGCGCGGCCTCGGTCGGCCGAAGGACCAGTTTCCACGCTGTAGCTCTAAACTAAACTAAACTAAACTGCTCTCTTGAACTTCTCCAGGTGTACAGTTGACAGCATGTTGACTGGTTGCATCACGGCCTGGTTGGCAACTCGAACGCCCACTGTTGTAGGGGAAAGAACCGTGAGGACTAATAACTAATAGATAGGGATGCAGATTGTGCTGATGTGGAGCCAGGGAACTGTGGGCTATGCATAGAGACATGGAATGCAGCATTGACAACATCCAAGTTTCAGGAACTTCATGGAATAGCGTGCATCCATCATTGCAGCAGAAAACTCTTGTAGAGTTACAGAGTCATACAGCGTAGAAACAGTACCTTTGGCCAACACCGACCAACTTGTCCCATCTACACTCGATGCTACTTGCCTGCGTTTGGCCTATATTGCCACAGAAGGCTGTGGAGGCCAAGTCAATTGATATTTTTAAGGTGTAGGAAGGAACTGCAGATGCTGGTTTAAACCGAAGATAGACACAAAATGCTGGAGTAACTCAGCATCTCTGGAGAGAAGGATAGGGTGATGTTTTGGGTCGAGACCCTTCTTCAGACTAGTCAGATGAAAGGGAAAGGAGAGATATAGATGGTGATGTAGAGAGATAAAGGACAATGAATGAAAGATATGCAAAAAAATAAAGATGATAAAGGAAACAGGCCATTGTAAGCGGTTTGTTGGTTGAAAATGAGAAGTTGGTGCGACTTGGATGTGGAGAGAGAGGGAATGTCAGTGTTACTTGAAGTGAAAGAAATCAATATTCATACCACTGGGTTGTAAGCTGCGCAAGTGAAATATGAAGTGCTGTTCCTCCATTTTGCGATTAGCCTCCCTCTGACAGTGGAGGAGACCCAGGACAGAAAGGGCAGTACTGGAATGGGAAGGAGAATTAAAGTGTTTGGCTACCTTAAAGTTTAAGGTAGAGATTGACAGATTCATGATTGGTAGGGGTGTCAGGGATTGAGAGGGAAAGATAGATCAGCCATGATTGCAAAGTTGAGTAGACTTGATGGGCCAAATGGACTCATTCTGCTGCTGGAACATATGAAGTTATGACCCGCTGAGTTACCCCAGCATTTTGTGCCTGTACACGAGAAATAGGATTGTAGATTAGCTTGGTGTTGAGAGGTAGAAGGTTGTTTTTTGTGTATTTTCTGTGGTGAATGACTCTATGACTTTAATGTTGATGACCCAGAGCTCTGGGGCTGTGGACTAACCTTTGTTCCAAGAATGCTAACAGCATGCGAAGCTTGGTGTGAAGTGAGTACTGGCATGCTGAATCAGAGCAGAGCCTGCAAATGAATCATAACCAACAAACGATGCAAATAGACATCGAAAGGTCTATTTTGAAATAATGAGTCATATGTCAAACTCCAGGTGGCATAGGGCATGAGTTCATAAGTTCATAATTTCTAGGAGCAGAATTAGTCCATTCGGCCCATCCATGCCATTAGTCCATTCGGTCTACCCTGCCATTCAATCACGGCTGATTTATCTTTCCATCGCAACCCCATTCTCCTGCTTTCTCCCCATAACCTGACACTTGACATCTGTACTAATCAAGAATCTGTGAATCTCTGCCTTAAAAATATCCATGGACTTGGTGTCTATAGCTGTCTTTGGCAATGAATTCCACAGATTCACCACCCTGTGACTAAAGAATCAGCTGCCCTAGAGGCACCTCCTTCTCAACCCTGGGGTGCAGTCCATCCAGTCCAGGTGACCTATCCACCACCACTGTAACAATTCCTCCTCATCTTTTTCTAAAGGTACGATTCTTTCATTCTGAGGCTATGGCCTCTGGTGCTAGACTCTCCCACTAGTGGAAACATCCTCTCCACATCCACTCTCTCCAGGCCTTTCACTATCCGGTAAGTTATCTCTGCGCTAAAGGGGTTTGCATTTGGATGAGTGGAAGGGAGGTATGAGGTACACTTCAGCAAAGTACACTCACAAGAAGAAATTCCAGCTTAGACGTAGGTTTGCCAGGTTTACGAGGATGTCGCCAGGACCTGAGGGTTGCGCAGAGTTGCTGCCCTACAGCGCCAGAGACCTGGGTTCGATACTGACTACGGGTGCTGAATTGTTTGCTCTCCTGTGACCGCGTGGGTTTTCTCTGGGTGCTCCGGTTTCCTCCGACACTGCAAAGACATACAGGTTTGTAGGTTAATTGGCTTTGGTAAGTTGTAAAATAGTTCCTAGTGTGTGCAGGTTAGTGTACGGGGTGATTGCTGGTTGGCATGGACTTGGTGGGCTGAAGAGATTGATTCTGCGCTGCATCTCTAGTCTAAAGCCTTAAAGGGAGAGCTTGAGCAGGGTACGACTTTATTCTTTGGAGCACAGGAGGATGAGGGCTGATCTTATAGAGAGAGGTATATAACAAAAAAGAAGGAATAGATTGGATAAATGCACAGAGTCTTTTGCCCAGAGTAGGGGAATCGAGAAACTGAGGACATAGGTTCCTATTAAATCTCCTCACCTTAAACCTGAGTGCTAACTAACCAATTAACAAAGGGTGGTGGGTGTATGGAATGAGTTGATGGAGGAGGTAATTCAGGCAGGTACTGTCGCAACGTTTCAGAAACATTTAACTCTGATTTTACTTCGGAGTCACGTGAGTGACTACGTGAAGAAGACCCCGCCTGGCGCTGGAACGGCATTACGTCGTCGCTGTCGGCAACGAAAGAGCTGCAGAGCGCAGCTCCACACAGCGGTAAGGAACCGGCCCGCAGGTAAGAAAGTTTTACAAAATTTAGGGCGAGGTTTCAGAACTCCGTAGCCTGGTGGGTAAACCAGGAGGAGTTAGAGGAAAAATAAAATGGAGAAGGCCAAGAAACAGCAGGTAAAACGTGCGTCCCGGGGTGCAGAAGAGTCGGGACAGCAGCTTATTGCGGAGCCGGTTCCGATACCGGCGGCCGTTGAAACACCCGTTAGTGAGGCTTTGATTGCTCCACAAACAGAAACTGTAGAGGAATTCCCAGTGCCTCAAAAAAGTAAAAGAAAAGCTGCAGGGCCTGGGGTTTCTGAGGACTCTGATTCTGAAGGTCCAGAAAAGAAAGCCTTATGGCTCAGGATGGACCAAATGGAGAAAATGTTCCAGACTATAATCAACCAAGGGTCTACGAACCCAGAATATTCCCAGGCAGCCCCTGAGGGGGTTCCATATCGTGAATATGGTGCCAATTCGAATTGGGAACTTGAAACCCCAGTGCCTGGGTATGGACTGGAGGAAGTCTCCTTTGAACAAGTTTCAGGAGTACCAGGGCTGTATGAGACAGACCCTGCAAGTGGTGTTTGTGGTCCGGAGGACACACCACAATTCAAATATATGGATCCAGGTGTGCCTGATGTGGCACAAGATTTTGCTATACCTGGAGGAGGCAGTGAGGCCATGGAAGAAAACCTGGCGGCCAATATTAATTATATGGTCTCTCACCCGCTTCAAGATGCTGTTATGGTTGAGACAGCAGAAATGTATAAAACACCTATCAATTGTGCCTCATTGAAGGTACCTACGGTGAATCCAGTTGTTTGGGCGCCTATGTCATCAATTATGCGGGCGCAGGAAATTCGATTTCAAAGAGTCCTCAAGCTGATTTCAGCTGGCATTACTGCACTTGGCAGACAAGTGGAAGGTTGTGGAATGACCAAAGTGCAGAAACATATGTTGGCTTTATTTTGCAACTCATTTTTTGAGATTAATTGCATGAGGAAGATTGCCATTCGACCTCTGTTACATCCAAGATTTGCAGGATTGTGTAAACCAAGCAATGTTCAAACTCCTGGGTTTTTGTTCGGAGAGGATTTGTCTAAACAAATTAAAGAAATAGATGAAGAAGCAAAAACTTTTGGTCGTATGAGACCCTTCAACTTTGGCCAGAGATGGACTGGCTCTTCAAGGAAGAGATTTGATTTTGGAGCTGGTACAAGCCGAGGCAGGAGTATGATAAGGAGGAATTTCCAGCCAACACAGCCGAATGTACACCCATTCCTTGGGAAAAGGAGATCATCTCGTCCAGCTGGAGAGGTACATAAACATTATCCTATTAAAGAGGAATGCTGGGATGAGCCACAGATTGGCGGTAGACTCCAAATGTTTTATAAGGAATGGGACAATATTACAGTTGATCGTGTGGTATTAGACACTGTACAAGGATCTACCATTGATTTTGTGGAAGGTATGGTTCCATTGGGACAGAATGACCCTAGTCATCCTTTAAGGTTCTCCGAGTTTGAGGTTAATCAAATGGACAAAGAGATTAAGAATTTGAGTAGAAAAGGAGTTATCGAGAAAACAGGAGAGGATCCACAACTAATTATATCAAACATTTTCCCCAGACTGAAGAAAGATGGGGGTTGTAGGATCATTTTAGATCTCACATTTTTGAATACATTTGTCCAGTATAAACATTTTAAAATGGACACTTTCTACACTGCAATGCAGTTGGTATCAACAGGTTGTTATATGGCTACAATAGACTTGAAGGATGCATATTATTCGGTCTCAATTCATCATGATTTTCGCAGGTATTTAAAGTTTAAATGGATGGCACAGCTGTGGCAATACAAAGCTTTGCCAAATCGATTAAGTTCAGCACCTAGATTGTTCACTAAATTGTTAAAGCCAGCACTTGGACTGTTAAGGGCACAAAAACACATCGTTATGGCTTATCTAGATGACATTTTAATTGTCAATGCTAATCAGGAATTAGCTGGGAAATCAGTCTCAGCAACTATTAGCTTGTTGGAAAAGTTGGGGTTTCTGATCCATCCAACAAAGTCAAAGTTACAGCCGTCCCAAACCATTGAATATCTGGGGTTTCTGATTAACTCAGTCACCATGTTGGTAACTTTACCAATGGATAAGGAGTTAGATTTGACAAATGTATGTCAAAAATTGATTAACAAACCTTATCCCTCCATCCGAGAGGTTGCCAAGGGTATTGGTAAATTGGTAGCAGCATTTCCAGCAGTAGAATTTGGTCGTTTACATTACCAGAATCTTCAAAGGGCAAAAACTAAAGCACTAATTCAGCGAGCAGGCCATTTTGATAGGCCAATGCAATTGCCTAAGGAAGCTTTATCGGAATTACAATGGTGGATTGAGAATGTTCCACAAGCTGCTAAGAACATTTTAGTTCATCAGCCAGTCATGGTTTTACAAACTGACGCAAGTTCTCTCGGATGGGGGGCTACGGACAATGAGACCAGCTGTGGAGGCAGATGGGCTGTCCAAGAGGATTTATTGCTCCAAACATATGGTATTAATTATTTGGAGCTACTGGGAGCATTCTATGGATTAAAAGCTTATTGCTCTTCATTAAAGGATTTACATGTCCAAGTACAAATAGATAATACCACAGCTGTGGCATATATCAATCACATGGGTGGTGTCAGATCAATTCCATGTGATCATCTGGTAAGCCAGATATGGCAGTGGTGTATTACAAAAAATATTTGGCTTTCAGCTATTTATCTCCCAGGGAGAAACAATGTTATGGCAGACAAAAGATCACGAATATTTAAAGACAATACAGAATGGATGTTAAATCCACAAATTTTCAAAAATATTGTCAGTCGGTATGGAGTACCAGACATTGATCTGTTTGTATCTAGATTGAATCACCAATTGCCGAAATACGTGTCTTGGGAACATGATCCAGGGGCAGTAGCGGTGGATGCTTTCTCGCTACACTGGGGGAATACGTTCTTTTATGCTTTTCCCCCATTCTGTCTCATTGGGCAATGTCTCAAGAAAATAGCGCAAGACGCTGCCAAAGGCATTTTGGTGGTGCCAAATTGGCCCACACAGTCATGGTTCCCATTGATGCTAGAAATGATTATTGAACCATGTATGACAATTCCCAGTTGCGACTATCTGTTGACACAACCAGTAACAAAAGAAATTCATCCATTGCATGATCATATGAATTTGTTAATCTGCAGGTTCTGACCAGACCATTGCAAGAGTTTGAACTGTCGGACAGGACCATGGATGTTATAGATGCAGCTTGGAGGACTAGCACTAAAAAACAATATATGTCGTATATAAGAAAATGGGAAGCCTTTTGTACACAGTCAAAGATATCTTATCATTCTGCAAACATTTCAAATATATTGGAGTTCCTTGCTGGATTGCACTTTGATGAGCATTTGAGTTATAGTGCCATTAATTGTGCTCGGAGTGCATTGTCATCCTATTTAGGACAAATTTCGGATCGGGATTCAGTTGGGTCTCACCCATTAGTATCCCGATTCATGAAAGGTATTTTTAATAAAAATCCTCCCAAGCCCAGATATACAGAAATTTGGGATGTTAGCATTGTTCTCACTTTGCTTAAACAATGGACTCCAATTAATTCAATGTCTTTGCAGAACTTAAAATTCAAGGTGGTTATGTTAATGGCATTGGTATCAGCTCAAAGAGTACAGACTTTGCATTTGTTAAGGTTGGATTGCATGCATGTGACTTCGGATAACATTGTGTTTTATGTTTATGAATTGATCAAACAAAGCAGACCAGGGAAAACTGGAATGAAGGTAATGTTTAAAGCATATCCTATTGATGAAACATTGTGTGTAGTTAAGCATTTAACTCAATACGTGGAGGTAACCAAAAATCTCAGAGGTTCTGAGAAAGCGTTATTTATAACGCACAAAAAACCACATACAAAAGTTTCAGTTCAAACCATTTCTAGATGGTTAAAACAGGTTTTGGGTCTAGCAGGAATAGACACTGATGTGTTTAAATCTCACTCCACTAGGGCAGCAGCTATGTCCACGGCGAAGGTACAGGACGTACCCCTCGATCAAATTTTAGAGGTCGCAGGGTGGTCTAGAGAAGAAACTTTTTCAAAGTTCTACAATAAACCTGTTGTCACGGTGCCAGGATTTGGACACGCAGTACTGGGTTCCCTTTAAATGCTTGCTTTGTTTATATTATCGATTTATTTTATCGATTTATGTTACCATTGACATCATTTATCAATTGTTGTAATTTTCCCCTGCAATAGAGGGGTTATTATTTTTTTTAAAAGTTGTTCTTTTTTATAATTAAAGGACTTATTACATAAAATATAACAATGTGTTAAAATACTTTTTACTCACTACTGTTTTGACCAAACAGAGAGTCGTATGAAATGAGTTTACGACATGGAAAACACAGGGCTTTAAAATCTTCACGTAGTCACTCACGTGACTCCGAAGTAAAATAGTGAGATTAAACGAGAACTTACCTGTTCGAAGTTTGATCTTTATTTTATGAGGAGTTACGATGAGGGATTACGTGCCCTCCACTCCCAACCCTCATAATGTAAATGATCATCTGGTAGTTCTAGTCTATTTTGAGCCTTACTATTTTACTCCGGCTATTGGTTCTGTGTTTTCATGCCGCTGCTTTGAAGTATGCCGTTCCAGCGCCAGGCGGGGTCTTCTTCACGTAATCCCTCATCGTAACTCCTCATAAAATAAAGATCAAACTTCGAACAGGTAAGTTCTCGTTTAATCTCACTATTATTAACTAGCTTTAATTTCTACAACTGCAGTGAAGGTATTTGAACTCATTCTCCAGATAGTCAGGGAAGGAACTGCAGACGCAGGTTTGTATCGAAGATGGACACAAAATGATTGTGTAACTCGGAGGGTCAGGCAGCATCTCTGGAGAAAAGGAATAGGTGATGTTTCGGGTTGAGACCCTTCTTCAGACTGAAAATCAGGGGAGAGGAAAACTAGAGATATGAAAAGGCAAATAGAGACAGAGTCATAGAATCATAGCCTCACACAGGTGGAAACAGACCCTTTGGCCCAACTTGCACACACTGACCAACATGCCCCATCTATACTAGTCCCACCTGCCTGCATTTGGCCCACATCCCACTAAACTTGTCCTATCCATGTCCCAGTCTAATTGCTTTAAACGATAGTCCCTGCCTCAACTACCTCCTCCGGCAGCTTGTTCCATACACCCACCACCCTTTATGTGAAAAGGTTACCTCTCAGATTCCAAACTAATCTTTCCCTCTTCACCTTAAACCGATGCGCTCTGGTTCTTGGTTCCGCTACACTAGGTAAGAGACTCTGTTTGTCTACCTGATCTATTCCTCTCATGATTATATACTCAACTAGAGATGCTGCTGAGTTACTCCAGCTTTTCAAGTCTATCCACAAGATCTTGTAATTAAGGATGTGCCTGTGCATAGTAAGATTTTGCTATACCATATGCAAAAATTGAATTTCTCTGGGATGTTAAGAACCATTTGGACAGGTACATGGATAGGACAGGTTTAGAGGGATGTGGGCTAAACGCAGGCAGGTGGAGATGGAGATGGGACATGTTGGTCGGCGTGGGCAAGTTAGGCTGAAGGGCCTGTTCCTCGCTGTGTGACTCTATGTAGCTAGATACAAGTAACAATAAAGTAATATCAAGGCGCTGAACCTCTGAAACATCTACAAAACCGAAGAGGTACCTGCCCTTGAAGGCACTGAACAGATTGACTTCTCGGGGAAAGGAATAGGAGCTTTGTTTTAATCTTTACTGGGAATGTCAGTGACATTTCCCAAGCGCTCTGAAGGTTCATGAATTTGTTGAGAACTCTTAATTAGATTATAAGCTCTCAACTGATTCCTGCCAATTATTCTTCAGCCAGCGAGGAAGGTTGTGAAACGTGAGTGACATTTATTTAAAAACTATCGACGGCATTGTTACGATCCAGCAATGCATGAAACAACTTTTGCATACATACATATCGAGCCCAGAGTAACATCAATAAAATGAGAATTGGCTCGATTTAAACCTCCCTCAACTGTTTCTATTGAAAGACCACACAACAGCCTCCAATAAAAATACTCAATAAAGACAATCTGTTTTATCGTTCGGTCGGTTGAATCAGAAAGAGATCATGTTCCTGGTTTTAAATGGTGACACTGGAATTATTTTTTATTTTGCAGGGTGTGAATTACATTAGTGAGACCATCATTTTTTCATAATCAGGGTAATTCCACATTGCCCTTGAGAAGGTGGGGGTAAACTATAATCCTTGTTTATATGGAAGCCTTTTATATAGGCACATAGGAAATAGAGGGCTGTTGATCATGTACGGGCAGATGAGATCAGTTTAACTAGACATCATGTTTGGCACAACATTATGGGCTGAAGGGCCTGTTCCTGTGCTGTACCTTCTATTTCCAGCTTCTATATTCTAAAAACCTTCTAATTTATCCAAATGTTACTCCAAACTGTTTTTTTTTCTAGACGCCGAATTCACTGACATTTCCTGCTTTAAGGGATCTCGTATCCAGAACCTGAAACGTCTTGAAAGCAATCCAAATGACATAAATCTTCGTAAACGATTCAAATGAATTGTAACCAGCAGCTAACAAATGCTCCCACTTCAGAATAGATTGTTATCTTGTTGCCCTGCTCTGAATGCAAGTTAGTTGCATTAACCGAGAGCTTGGCTCTCTTTGACTTTGTGGAAAACGCTTCCCCAACAGAGATGGCAAGTCTTGTGGTAGAGTGTTGTAGGAAGGGACTGCAGATGCTGGTTTAAACCGAAGATAGACACAAAATGCTGGAGTAACTCAGCGGGACAGGCAGCATCACTGGAGCGAAGGAATGGGTGACATTTCGGGTCGAGACCCTTCTTCAGACTGAGAGTTGGGGGAAAGACAAACGTGAAATCTAGGTGGTGATGTAGAGTTATATGGAACAAATGAATGAAACATATGCAAAAGAGTTACGATGATAAAGCAAACAGGCAGTTCGCTGTTTGCTGGGTGAGAACGAGAAACTGGTGCGATTTGGGTGGGGGAATGATGGAGAGAGAGAGAATGCCGAGGTGACTTGAAGTTAGAGAAAGTTAGCTGCTGCTTCACAGCACCAGAGAGGTTATTCCTTGAAGGGTAGGAGGATGAGGGGTGATATTATAGAGGTGTATAAGATCATGGGTGCCTGTGTGTGGAGTTTGTACGTTTTCCCCGTGACATGCATGGGTTTTCTCCGCGTGCTCTGGTTTCCTCCCACACTCCAAAGACGGGCAGGTTTGTGGGTTAATTGGCTTGGTTTAATTGTAAATTGTCCCTAGTGTGTGTGTGTAGGATAGTGTCAGCGTCGACGCGGAATTGATGGGCTGAAGGGTCTGTTTCCGTGCTGCATCTCTGCACTAAACTAAAAGGGAAATTGATTCTATTTTTGATGAGTCAACAATCCTGAGAGACAGAAGGGATATTTCGTCAATTAAACCTCCCTCCCAGGAGACTGCTGCAGAGTAAAGGGATTTGGCCAAATTAAAAATAAATAATCAGTCTTGTCCTTGACTTTCACTGTCGTGAGCATTAAAGGAAGTCTGCAGTCTTCATTAGAAATGGCAAATATTTTGTTGTCTGCATGAGACGGAACCGTATTGATAAATCATCCACCTTCAATCCAAACGGGGATCT
Source organism: Raja brachyura (assembly GCA_963514005.1). Next base: position 33,738,974 of record OY740784.1, on the reverse strand, counting down.
CAAAACCCATCACATCACTCAAAACAGCAACGTCTGTCTGCCTTGAAGCTGTTTCTTGCAATCAATATTGAACTGAATTAGGAAATTGCACTGGGCCCGTATAACATTTAAATCCCATGGAATTGTTGCAGCACGAAAGAGGCTACTCTGCCCATCAAGTCCATGCAAGCTCCTAGTAGTTTAGTTTGGAGAAACAACATGGGAACAGGCTCTTCGGCCCGTCCAGCCCATGCCAACCATCGATCACCCGTTCACACGAGCTCCGTTAACCTACTTTCACATCCTACACAATAGGTGCGATTTCTTTTTACAGAAGGCTGGTAATCTTTGCATGGCATAAGGGCGCAGTGGTAGCACTGTTGCCTCACAGCATTACACACCCAGGTTCGATCCTGACTTCGATCGAACCCAGGTCTCTGGCACCATGAAGCAGCAGTTCTACCGCTGCGCCACATTGCCGCCCTCAAGCTCAATTTTGAGTCACTGCCTTAAATAGGCAGGCAGGCAGGCAGCATCGTCCGAGACCCATACCACCTTGGCCACACTCTCATTTCACTCCTGAAAATCAGGAAGCAAGTACAGGAGCCTGAAAACTGTAACATCCAGGTTCAGGAACAACTTTTTCCCAACGGCGACCAGCACTTTTGTTGTTTATTCGGGTGTTAACAGAGTACTATGTTTGCATATCTACTGTGCTGCTGCTATTTCATGTTCTGTTTCAGGACATCTGACAATAAAATTCTCTTGAAGCTTGGCATGACGCTTGAGCTACAGGGAGAAGTTGAACAGGCTAGAACTTTATTCCTTGGAGCACAGGAGGATGATCTAGTAGAGGTGGATAAAATCATGGGGGGGAATAGAAAAGGATCCCTTTCCCAGAGTAGGACAATCGAGAACCAGAGAACATAGGTTTAATGTGAGAGGGGAGGACTTAATGTGAGAGGGGAAACCTTTTTCACACAGTGGGTGGTGGGTATAGGGAAAGAGCTGCCAGAGGAGGTAGTTGAGGCAGGTACTATCACAACATTTAAAATACATTTGGACATGTATATGACTAGTAAAGGTTTATAGGAATATGGACCAAACGCGGGCAGATGGGACGAGTGTAGATGGGGCATGGCTTGTTGGGCTGAGGTGCTTGTTTCCATACAGCTTTGCTCTCTGACTCAAGGCATGGGCAAGTTGGGCTGAAGGGCCTGTATCCCTGCTGTATGACTCTGTTGCATTATAGTCAAGATGGCGTTGGAGTGTGGCAAATCTTTACATGCTCGGCCCAGAGAAGGATCAACTGACATGTGTTTCAGTCACCTCCACTCTGTATTTCCCTTCACTCTACCTCTTGTATTTATGCATGCAATTATCTGATTTTTCACGCTGTCCAAACAGATCAGATATATAGCATACACACGGTACATACAATCAGGCCAAACTCAATTACTATAGGTAAAGCAAAGGGGAAGAGACAGTGTGGAGAATATAGTTCTCAGCATTGTAGCGCATCAGTTAGAGAATCACAGATTCTTACAGTGTGGAAACAGGCCCCTCGGCTCAACTTGCCCACACCGACAAACATGTCCCATCAACACTAGTCCCACCTGCCTGCATTGGGCCCATATCCCCCTAAACCTGTCCTATCCATGTACGTCCAAATGTTTCTTAAATGTTGCAATTGTACCTGCCTCAACTACCTCCTCTGCTAGCTCGTTCCAGACACCCGCCGCCCTTTGTGTGAAAAAGTTACCCTTCAGATTCCTATTCCAATCTTTCCCTAACTCACCTTAAACTTCTGTCCTCTGGGTCTCGATCCCCCTACTCTGGGTAAAAGGCTTGTGTGCATTTATCCTATCTATTCCTCTCATGGTCATATACATAAGATCACCTATCATCCTTCTCTGCTTTAATCGGAGAGCATGCACCAAAATCTTTTCACTGTGCCTCAGTACTCGAGACAATAATAAACCTAAACCCAAACAGTCTCCATCGGACTGTCAGAGCGGTTATTCACATTGTTCGTCTTATTTGAAAAGCAGTGTTAAATTGCGATGAAATCTATTGTAGCAGAACGCTTGGTTCCTGCCCATGAGACCATACGTTAGGATATTTACCAGCAGCTGAACAGCATTCTACACCCCCACAAGGTTAATGCACATCTCTGTGAATTTTTTATGCGACAACAAACACTTAATTGGCCAGCATTTTGTTTTCCGGATGTTTGTCTTAGACTTTACCGAAGCAATTATTTCATTAGCCAGGAACTTAGACCCTGCAATTGCTTTGTCTATCTGCCCAGCATGTCATACATTCATATTGCATTCATAGTCCGTGGAGAATTCAAATCTCTGCATTCCAGTCAATCAATTATTTTACTGTTCAGGAGCAGTAGGCTTTAAAGCTGAACTGTAAGGAGAGTTAACAGCGTGTGAAGTATTTTGGAGACACGAGGAACTGCATATGCAGTGTTTTGAGCAGAACACTGGAGCAACTCAACGGGTCAGGCAGCATCTCTGGAGGGAATGGACAGGCGACGTTTTGGGTCAGGACTCTTTTTATGTTCACAAGTCACAGGAGCAGATGTAGGCCAATCGGCCCATCTAGTCTACACCGCCATTCATTCATGGATGATCTATCTTTCCCTCTCAGCCCCATTCTCCTGCCTTCTCCCCAGAACCGTTGACACCCTCATCAATCGAGTATCTGTCAATCTCCACTTTAAAAATACTTCATCACTCGGCCTCCACAGCCGTCTGTGGCAATGAATTCCAGAAGATTCACCACCTGAAGGAAATTCCTCCTTGGGTGGAGCCCACAATGGTCCATTGTTGGCTGGGGAAGAGGTGATAATGAAGGGATACAAGGATGCAAATAGTTCTGGGCTATTCGGCAAATGCAGGTAAATGGAACCAACCCAATATGCCAAATTGGTCAGCATTGACAAAGTGGGCCGAAGGGCCTGCTTCTGTGCTGTATGGATCGATGATTCTTTGAGTCTAATTCCACACGGGCAGCAGCCGAGGTCAGGATTGAACTGGAATCATCGGAGCTCTGTGGCAGCGGCTCTACAAACACAAGAGGTGTCAGATGAGGAGAGAAGAAGAGCGAAATGGAAAGCCAGAGACAATAACAAATGAAACTAAACTAAACTAAAGGTAGATGCTGCTCAACACCACCACTCTCTCTTCTCCATCCACGCCATCTTGATTTGGAAATACATCACTGGTCCTTTGTCATCACTGGGCTCTTCATCCCGGAACTACCTGTTCAACACTCACCAGAAGGACTGCAAGAAACTTGTTCAAGAAGGCAGCTCACTCCTGCTTTCTCAAGGGGAATTAGGATGGGCATATAATGCTGGTCTGATACAGAGCGTGGTTGGTGTATGGTACGAGCTGCCAAATATTGTAGTTGAGGCCGATGACAGCATTTGAAAGACATTTGGTCAGGTACATGGATAGGAAATGTATAGGGGGACAAAAATGCTGGAGAAACTCAGCGGGTGAGGCAGCATCTATGGAGCGAAGGAAATAGGCAACGTTTCAGGTTGAAACCCTTCTTTAGTTTGAAGAAGGGTTTCGACCCGAAACGTTGCCTATTTCATCAGTCTGAAGAAGGGTCTCGACCCGAACCGTTGCCTATTTCCTTCGCTCCATAGATGCTGCCTCACCCGCTGAGCTTCTCCAGCATTTTTGTTGACCTTCGATTTTCCAGCATCTGCAGTTCCTTCTTAAACAAATGTATAGGGGGATATGGGCCAAACTGAGACGGGTGGGACAAGTGTAGATGGGACTAGACACAAAGTGCTGGAGTAACCCAGCGGGTCAGGCAGCATCTCTGGATAAAAGGTATGGGGGAGGTTTCAGGTTGGGACCCTTCTTGGGGACTAATATGCCTAGTTTTAACTTCTCCCATCCAGACCAATCTCTCAAACCATCTCTGATTTTATAACTTCCGGCTGTCTGCCTTATGGTTCCCCAACCCCGCACAGCCCAGTTTTACCTTCTCCCCAAATAAAAACAGTCTGAAGAAGTGTCCTGATCCAAAACTCCTGCCATCCAGCACTTTGCGTCTATCTTCGGTATAAACCAGCATCTGCGGTTCCTTTCCACACAGTGTAGATGGGCTTCTGGGTTGGCATGGGGAAGTTGAGCCAAAGGGTCTGTTTCCGTGCAATAATGACTATGACCCTATCAAAATGGCTATATAAAGTTAAGGTAGAGAGTCACCAGAATAACCATGGAGGTATATCTCTGGATACTCTGTTGAACTTCTACAGGTCTATGATAGAGAGAATACTGACTGGATATATCCCGTCTGATTTACAAACCTGAATGCTCAAGATCGATGTAGGATACAGAAAGTAGGGAGGGGGAGTAAGGACATTGCCCGGTCCATTTGGGCTATTGTGACTGTCTTCATTGACGAGAGAGTCAACACCTCCAGTTCCTGGGTGTGCATATCACTGAAGATCTGTCCTGGATCCAGCACATTGATGCCATCAGAAGGAAAGCCCATTAGTGCCTCTATGTCCTTAGATTGGGCAGATTTAGTACGTTGCTGAACACTCTATTGAACATCTACAGGTGTACGGTAGAGAGCCTATTGACTGGTTGCATCCCGGCCTGGTTTGCTAACTCAAATGCCCAAGAACAAAGGAGGCTTCAGAAAGTGGTGAACACTGCCTGGTTCATCACGGGTACTGACCTCCCCACAAGCAAATGGATCTTCAGGAATTGCTCATTCAAGAAGGCAACTAATACCATCAAAGACCCACACCACACTGGCCACATTCTCATCTCATCCCATCAGGCAAAAAGTATAGAAGTGTGAAAACGCACACCATCCGATTCAGGGACTGTTGCTTCCCAGCTGTTATCAGGCAACTGAATCATCCTACCACAACCAGAGAGCAGTGCTGAACTACTATCTACCTCTTTGATGACCCTCGGACTATGCTTGATCGGACATTGCTGGCTCTACCTTGCACTAAACATTATTCCCTTATATCATGTATCTATACACCGTAAATGGATAAATTGTAATCATGGATTGTCTTTCTGCTTTTTCTTCTTCTTGCGTATGGCGTGCACAGCCTAAAGTTGTAGACACCGAAAACACTACATCTATTTGTTTGTGCACGTCGGGTTGATTGCATTAGAAAGATTAGAAAGATTAGAAAGATTGCATTAGTCGAAACAGGGTGGACCATGTGTAGGTTGCAATCTCCCACCCCGTCTTTCTGCTGACTGATTAGCATGCAACAAAAGCTTTTCACTGTACCTCTGTACACGTGACAATCAACTAAATGGATAACTGATCTCGCTGCAACCATCAGGAAGAAGGTACTGGAGCCAGGGAACCGTGACCTCCAGGTTCAAGAACAGCTTCTTCCCAACAAGCTGTTGAACCACCCTGTACAACACTAACCTTAACCCTACTTCAGCACCGAACCACGATGGACTTTGTTTTGGTTGCACTACCTACTTCTGCTTGCACTATTGTGGTCTGGTTACCTAGTATATCGATTCCATCGTTTGATGAATGTCCCCACCAATCTCTGCCCCTCAATGTTCAGCAGAGGAACGACCCTAGACTGTGGTCCCCCCCCCCCCCCCCACAGAGCCTCGGTTTTGGCTGCACCAAGCTTCAGTGAGTCCCTCAGCACGTACTCCTGGAGTCTGCAGTGGGCCAGTCGGCAACATTCCTCAATGGACATCTCACTCTGCTGGGAGACCAATATGTTTTGGGAAAACCAAAAAAAATATCTTTCCCCGAGTTGATGGTCTTCCATCATAGACTGTGGGCCGAGCATCAAAAATGTGTCTCGAAATCAACTTTCGTGACCCATGTCTCGGAACTACATTAAATTTTGCACAGATTTAGATAAAATATAATTGAGAAGGAAGTGATAACTCATCAGTGCCAAAAGTTGCACATTAATTAATTAATCTAATTAGAAAATGAGATTGAAAAAGTAAGCGCCATCTGGTGTCCATTGCCCTTATTACACCATGGGAAGCCTATTTCCGCGTTGCTGTCTCTATAAACCATATATTATTATACCATCTCTCTCTCTCTCTCTCTCTCTTTTTTTTTTTTTTTTTTTTTTTTTCATTTCAAAAACTTTATTCAACACAAATCATAAAATACAACACATCAAAACACAATCAAAAATCACACTATAATGAACAGATCATTGTAGTACAGCAGTACATTCTCTCTCTCTCTCTCTCTCTCTCTCTCTCTCTCTCTCTCTCTCTCTCTCTCTCTCTCTATATATATATATATATATATTATACATACATGATTTTTAAATCTCATTTTCATGATTTTATAGGCCAAATGGAAGGAATTTAGTGTTTTATGCCTGTAAATTAATGGCCATTTAAATCAACTAGCGAGTGGGTTTTAGTGGAATGCGGTGGATTAGAACGTTGCGGTTTGCGGTGAAGTCGGTATGAAAAATACAGCCGGTTCATACATTTTTTTTGTCCCCTTTTCGCAACATGAAAATGTGATTAAAGCCTTCCTAAAAACCAAGTTTTAATGTGAAAATAAACTGTGCACTTTATTTTCTCCCCTACGTTAGGTCTGTTCTGCTGTCGGCATTCACAGCTTTAGAAGATAATTTTTAAACTACTCTAGTTAATAAATAATCTAGCGTAGTTTAAAAATACCTTTATGAATGAAATGTCGGAGCAATTTCTCTTTAGCGACGAAATCGCCCGACATGGATCGACTTGGACTGTCTAGGGAAAAACGGCATTTTAAACCCGCCCCCCTCTGAAAGGCGCCAAAGTCACGCACACGGGGAGCGGCAGAACTGCAGCGCTGCTAAAGGTAGGTATTGTGACATACCTACTGAATGATTGACTGACCGACCGACTGACTGAGTGACTGACTGACCCTAACCCTAGCTGTACATTTGTTATTTATTATTATTATTTAACAGTTCACATTATAACTCTATAAAGATAAATCAATTGAGAAACAAAGTGAACAGCAAGGTTAGCATTACCTTTATTCCTTGGAAACCTTGTCATTGTTTTGATGTAATGAGGAAGCAGCCATGATCCCATGGTCCTCGCTGCCTGGCGACCATAAAACAAAGCGCGGGATTGGTCAATTTGCGTCCGACCTCAATGTCAAACGTGCATTGATTGGGCAATTGCTACTCAGAAAATTTGACGTTTTTCTTATATTTCTTAAAAATGTGCAGGTTTGGGTCTTAATGAGTTTCAGGTATGATTTATATAATATTTTTACACAATATGTTAAAAATGTAGGCAGTTCCGTGAGTTGGGTCACGAACCTAAACGCAAAAGCTCCTCGGCCCACAGCCTATCAGCATTTACAATCTCAGTGACTTGAGTTTAAAACCTTGTAGAGATAATTATTAGCTTGCTAGTTCTTTCCAATAGACAAGATCTCTGCTAAAGCTAAAGCACAGTTTAGAACTGACACGGGAACAGGTCCTTAGGCCCACAATGTCTATGCTGAATCCAATGCCAAATTGAACTAATCTTTTCTACCCTGTCTCAAAATCAAATGAATTTCTGTTCCAAAACTGAGTATCCACAACCTGGGATAGTGAATTACAAAGATGTAGTGTGGCACTGTGGTGCAGAGGGTAAAGCTGCTGTCTCACAGTGCCAGAGAACCAGGTTCGATCCTAATCTCGGTCTTTAGTGTACAGTTTTAATTCAATTCAATTCAATTCAAGTTTAATGTCATTGCACAAATACAAGTGTAGGTACAACAAAATGCAGTTTAGCGTCGTTCGTAGTGATAGCAATGTAGAAAAATAAATAGAGTGCAGTGATAGCAATATGGAAAATAAATACAGGGTGCAGACAAATCTATCAGCGGGACTCCAAGTTCAGCAGTCTGATGGTGTAGTTGTAGAAGCTGTTCCTCGTCCTACTGGTGTGGGACCTGAGGCTCCTGTACCGCCTCCCTGATGGTAGGAGGGCAAACAGTCCATGGTTAGGGTGTGAGGGGTCCTTGATGATCTTCCCGGCCCGCTTCAGGCACCGTTTCCGGTGGAGGGCATCCATGGCAGGGAGCGGGGCACCGATGATGTACTGGGCAGTTTTCACCACCCGTTGTAGTGCCTTCCTGTCTGCCACGGTGCAACTGCTGTACCATACCGTAAAGCAGGTGGTCAGGATGCTTTCGATGGTGCAGCGGTAAAAGTTCGTCAGGATCTGGGGGGACAGGTGGGCTTTTTTGAGCCTCCTCAGAAAGTAAAGGCGCTGTTGTGCCTTTTTGATCAGCTTTGAGATGTTGAGGGACCAGGACAGATCCTCCGAGATGTGTACCCCGAGGAATTTGTAGTTGGAGACCCGCTCCACCTCAGTCCCGTTTATATGGATGGGGGTGTGTCTGCCCCCTCTGTTCTTCCGAAGGTCAACAATGATTTCCTTCGTCTTCTGGGAGTTGAGGACGAGGTTATTGTTGGCACACCAGGTAGTCAGGTGCTGGACCTCCTCTCTGTAGGCTGATTCGAATTTTCAAGATACAGCGTATAAACAGACCCTTCGGCTCATGGAGTTCACACCGACCAGCGATCACCCGTACACTAGTTCTATGCTGCACACTCTTGACAATTAGCAGAGGCCAATTAATCTACAAACCCGCACATGTTTGGAATATGGGAAGAAACCGGAGCATCCAAAGAAAACCCACGTGGTCACAGGGAGAACATACAAACTCCATACAGACAGCACCCATAGTCAGGATCGAACCTGGGTCTGGCAGCTATTCTACCGCTGCTCCACCATAGCATCCTAAAATGGTTCATTGGTACTTTATTGCTGCATATTGGACTTTATCTGGCACTAAACGTTATTCATGTTATTCTCTTTGTCAAGCATCTTACACTGATCGTAATTAAGTATTGTCTTTCCACTGACTGGTTAGCAGGCAACAACCCTTTTCACTGTAACTCACATGTACCGAGACACGGTGAAATTGCTCTTTTGTATAGTTCAGTAAAAGTATTACAACACGTAAACACTATCTTAGATTAAGTACAAGTTGACAGGAATAGTGAACTGAGACAGTATCTACGAGTCGCCAGGTATTGGCGCCGAATTTCAAGATTCAAGACTCCAGGCCCTTTGATGGAAATGGTAAGAAACATGTGAGACAAAGTCAAAGGCAGTGAACTGGCAGAAGGCTGTCGGTGAACTAGCGGTCAGAAGGCAAGATCAGACTCCTGGGGCCTAGATGGTGATGTGGTTTCTCAGGGAGGTTGTGATCATATGGAGTGGGGGAACAGGTATAAAATATTGAATAGCCAATTTCTCCATCTTAATCAAAACACAAAGTACTGGAGTTAAGGGCCTGTCCCAATTACGTGTCCTCGGCACGCAAATTACGCGACCTCATTGTCGCGTTGAGGCGCGATGATCCCGCGAAGGTTGCGTGCGATTTCATGCATATGCAGAGCCATCTGGAGCGCATGACATCATTTGAAGATGGACACAAAGCTGGAGTAACTCAGCGGGACCGGCAGCATCTCTGGAGGGAAGGAATGGGTGACATTTTGTGTCGAGACTCTTCTTCAGTCTGAAAAGAAGGGTCTTGACCCGAAACGTCATCCCTTGGCTCACGTAGTTTGCAAGCCAAGGACACGTAAGTGGGACAGGCTCTTAACTCAGCAGGTCACAGTGGCGCAGTGGTTGAGTTCTATCCTGACTACAGTTGCTGCCTGAATGGAGTCTGCACGTTCTCCTTTTAAACCTGTCCTATCCATGTACCTGTCTAAATGTTTCCTAGATGTTGCGACTGATCCTAAGTCCAGGAGTTTACAGATGAGTTTGGTGGCCTTCTTGATGGATTAAATGGCCACCAGTTTCTGAAAATAATTCCACAATTCTGTAATTTGATATAAGGAAGAGATATATCAAATTAAAGAATCGTGGAATTATTTCCAGAAACTGAAGGTGGCCATTTAAAGAGTTAAATTTCTCAACATTTTGTACTCTGACAATCTGGGATTGAAGTGGTGAATTTCTGCAGTTAAGTTCTTGCAAAATAAGTCCATTAGCTGGAGGAATGGTGAAGTAGCCAATTATGATGCACCTATAATGATTTTCCCCTTAAGCCTGTAAATTAGCACTTAACTGATATAAATGATGGATACTTCCAACCATCTGCCTGAGCTAAACTTCACTAAAGTTTCACACAAAGCGCATGGAAGGTGTTCCACCACCAGTAATGGAACCATAGACTCCAAAGAGAGATTGTCCTGCCCATCGATTTCATACTGGTTCCTTCGGAGAGCACTGCATTGTCCCATTGCCTTGGTGTTCATATCCATGATCTGGTAATATTTTCTTGTGAATTATAATGCCATACAGCATGTTCACATGTCATAGCAGCATAGACGTTGAGAGATCATGTTGCAGTTGTATAAGACGTTGGTGAGACCACATTTAGAATATTGTGTTCAGTTCTGGGCACCATGTTATAGGAAAGATATTGTCAAGCTTGAAAGGGTTCAGAAAAGATTCACAAGGATGTTGCCAGGACTAGAGAGTGTGAGCTATAGGGAGAAGTTGAGTAGGCTGGGCCTCCATTCCATGGAGTGCAGGAGGTTGAGGAGTGATCATTTAGAGGTGTACAAGATCATGAGAGGAATAGAGAGGCACAGGGTCTTTTGCCCAGAGTAGGGGAATCGAGGACCAGAGGACATAGGTTCAAAGTGAAGGGGAATCTGAGGGGTGACTTTTTCGCACAAAGGGTGGTGGGTGTATGGAACAAGCTACCAGAGGCAGTGGCGGACCTAGATATTTGGGGCCCTGAAGCTTGAACTGTTATGGGGGCCCCTTTGCAACTAGCAACGAGGTCTGGGTAACCAGTGTGATATTCTTCAATGGGGTTGTCACACGACAGATCACCACAAATTTTAATTTCTGTCATAAATGTTAATAGTGTTTTAAATTATTTATAATTATTTTATTAAATATATTTAGAATGAAATATCCTTAATTTGAACGTTTATTTGTTTATGACTAGCCTACATGATACTTTAATAACCTTTTAATTTTTATTTTAACTATTATTTTGTATTGAATTACACTATATTATTATTATTTTTTTTAAACCCTTTCTCAGACAGTAGATTCAAGATTCAAGAGAGTTTATTGTCATGTGTCCCTGATAGGGCAATTAAATTCTTGCTTTGCTTCAGCACAACAGAACAATGTAGGCATTGACTACAAAACAGATCAGTGTGTCCATATACCATTATATAAATACAGTGGCTTGCAAAAGTATTCCCCTTGAACTTTTCCACATTTTGTCATGTTACAACCACAAACGGAAATGTATTTTATTGGGATTTTATGTGATAGACCAACACAAAGTGGCGCATAATTGTGAAGTGGAAGGAAAATGATACATGGTTTCCAAATTTTATTACAAATAAAAAACTGAAAAGTGTGGCGTGCAAAAGTATTCAGCCCCCCTGAGTCAATACTTTGTAGAACCACCTTTTGCTGCAATTACAGCTGCAAGTTTTTTGGGGTATGTCTCTACCAGCTTTGCACATCTAGAGACTGAAATATTTGCCCATTCTTTTTTGCAAAATAGCTCAAGTTCAGTCAGATTGGATGGAGAGCGTCTGTGAACAGCAATTTTCAAGTCTTGCCAGAGATTCTCAATTGGATTTAGGTCTGGACATTGACTGGGCCATTCTAACACATGAATATGCTTTGATCTAAACCATTGCAATGTAGCTCTGGCTGTATGTTTAGGGTCGTAGTCCTGCTGGAAGGTGAACCTCCACCCCAGTCTCAAGTCTTTTGCAGACTCTAACAGGTTTTCTTCCAAGATTGCTCTGTATTTGGCTCCATCCATCTTCCCATCAACTCTGACCAGCTTCCCTGTCCCTGCTGAAGAAAAGCATCCCCACAGCATGATGCTGCCACCACCATGTTTCACAGTGGGGATGGTGTGTTCAGGTTGATGTGTAGTGTTAGTTTTCCGCCGCACATAGCGTTTTGCATTTAGGCCAAAAACTTCAATTTTGGTCTCATCAGACCAGAGCACCTTCCTCCACACGTTTGCTGTGTCTCCCACATGGCTTGTGGCAAACTGCAAACGGGACTTCTTATGGCTTTGTTTCAACAATGGCTTTCTTCTTGCCACTCTTCCATAAAGGCCCGATTTGTGGAGTGCACGACTAATAGTTGTCCTGTGGACAGATTCTCCCACCTGAGCTGTGGATCTCTGCAGCTCCTCCAGAGTTACCATGGGCCTCTTGGCTGCTTCTCTGATCAATGCTCTCCTTGCCCGGCCTGTCAGTTTAGGTGGACGGCCATGTCTTGGTAGGTTTGCGGTTGTGCCATACTCTTTCCACTTTCGGATGATGGATTGAACAGTGCTCCGTGAGATGTTCAAAGCTTGGGATATTTTTTTTTATAACCTAACCTTGCTTTAAACTTCTCCACAACTTTATCCCTGACCTGTCTGGTGTGTTCCTTGGGCTTCATGATGCTGTTTGTTCACCAATGTTCTCTAACAAACCTCTGAGGCCTTCACAGAACAGCTGTATTTATATTGAGATTAGATTACACACAAGTGGACTTTATTTACTAATTAGGTGACTTCTGAAGGCAATTGGTTGCACTGGATATTATTTAAGGGTATCAGAGTAAAGGGGGCTGAATACTTCTGCACGCCACACTTTTCAGTTTTTTATTTGTAAAAAAGTAGGAACCCCAGTGGGGTTCAGGGGGCAACTCCCCCTAAAGCTCCTGCATTTTCAATAAACTGAAAGTGATTCTCAAGCTTTCTGCTGGTAGTGTACATAACAGAAGCTTAGAATTTTTCTAACACATAAGCAGTAAAATAATCCCCAAAAGATATATTTCATGAAATAGACAATGGACAATAGGTGCAGGAGTAGGCCATTCGGCCATTCGAACCAGCACCGCCATTCAATGTGATCATGGCTGATCATCCCCAATCAGTACCCCGTTCCTGCCTTCTCCCCATATCCCCTGACTCCGCTATCTTTAAGAGCCCTATCTAGCTCTCACTTGAAAGCCTCCAGAGAATTGGCCTACACAGCCATCTGAGGCAGAGAATTCCACAGACTCACAACTATTTCTATTTCCCCATCTCCGTTCTAAATGGCCTACCCCTTAATCTTAAAGTGTGGCTCCTGGTTCTGGACTCTCCCAGCATTGGAAACATGTTTCCTGCCTCTAGCGTGTTCAAACCCTTAATAAACGTATATGTTTCAATAAATGGCCTCATACATCTAAAAAATCTTTACAAAAAATACGTTACCTGAAATGTCTCTTTGCCTCACACTGAGATGAGAAACTTTTTCACCCAGAGTTGTGAATTTGTGGAATTCTCTGCCACAGAAGACAGTGGTCTCATCTCCTTGAGCAGCACCTCGGTCTCCCTTCCTGAGCTCAGACACCCACTTCTCCTCACCTCACCTACGCTCACATCCCCTCACCTGCACACCTACACCTCGACTAATCCCCTCACATCACACCTTAACCCCACCTGAATTTTACTAAACCTCCCACCTCACGACTAAATTCCACCACACACCTAATCCACGCCCCCATTAATCGCCGCCTCTCTCCCGCTCCCGCTACATATAGCCCCCCCCCCCCAGCCGTTGGCCGCGCCTCACGTGAGCGGAGCGGCTCCAACCAGAAGAATCGGAAGAATATCTGGATTAAAGTTGCTTCTGGGGCCCCTCCGGGATTAGGGGCCCTGAAGCTTCAGCTTCATTAGTTTCATAGTAGATCCGTCCCTGGCCAGAGGAGGTAGTTGAGGCTGGGACTATCCCATCTTTTAACAAACAGTTGGACAGATACATGGATAGGACAGGTTTGGAGGGTTATGGACCAAGCATAGGCAATTGGGACTGGTGTAGCTGGGACAATATTGGCCGGTGTGGGCAAGTTGGGCTGAAGGGCCTGTTTCCACACTGTATCACTTTATGACTATGAGCAGAAGGAGACATTTCAGCCCATCAAGTCTACTCCGCCATTCAATTATGGCTGATCGATCTTTCCCTCCCCACCTCATTTTCGTGCCTTCTCTCCATAACTCTTGATGCCTATACTAATCCAGTCAAGTCAAGTTTATTCGTCATATACACATGTACAGTGAAATGAAAAGTGGCAATGCTCGTGGACTTTGGGCAAAAAACAAACAAACAAACAAACAACCAACTACAAACAGCATGGAAGAGAATCATATATTCACATATTACATATTGTGGGAGGAAAGAAAAAGGAAAAAACAGCAATTAAAAAAAACCCAGTAGAATGTTAATCACAAATCTATCAATCTCCACCTTAAAAATATCCAAAGACTTGGCCTCCACAGCCATCTGCCCAAAGCAGCTCCCAATACTCACAATAAATTGCAAGAGAACAGGCCCTTCAGCACAATGTATCCACCCCGACTAAGGTGCCCCTACTAAGGTTAGTCCCACCTGCCTGCATTTGACCCAAATCCCTCAAATCTTTTCTATTCGTGTACCTATCCAAGTGTCTTTTAAATGTTGTTATTGTACCTGCCTCAACCACCTACCCTCCTCAATACCCACCACTCCTTGTGAAAATGTTGCCCCTCATGTTTCTATTAAAATTTCACCTAAAACCTATATCCTCTGATTCTTGATTCCCTTAACCTTGGAAAAACATTCTGCGCTTTTACCTTGTCTATCCCCGTCATAATTTTATACACCTCTATAAGATCATCCCTCCGCCTGAATAAATAGGAGCCCGCTCCTAGCCCACTCAAACTCTCCCTATAGTCCCTATATGTCTGTGGAATTCTCTGCCTCAGAGGCGGTGGAGGCAGGTTCTCTGGATGTTTTCAAGAAAGAGCTAGATAGGGCTCTTAAAAATAGCGGAGTCAGGGGATATGGGGAGAAGGCAGGAACAGGGTTGATCAGCCATGATCACATTGAATGGCGGTGCTGGCTCGAAGGGCCACCTGGCCTACTCCTGCACCTAATGTCTATTGTCTATTGTCTATTGTCTATAGTACATGGCCTCCAGTATAATTTTAGTTTAGAGATACAGCGTGGAAACAGGCCTTTCAGCCCATCGAGCCTGCGCTGACCAACGATCACCCATACACTTCTACCCTATACATTAGGGACCATTTACAGACACCAATTCACCTTAAGTACAAACCCGCACATCATTGGGAGCACCCAAAGAAAACCCACGCGGTCACGGGGAGAACGTACAAACTCTGTACAGACAGTGCCAGTGGTCAGGATTGAACCTGGGTCTCAGGCACTGTGAGGCAGCAACTCTACCGGTGCGCCACTGTGCTGCCAGTCCTGGTATATCATCTCCACACCATTCCCATCTTAATGGCACTTCAGCACTTTGTGTTTTGCTCGAGATTCCAGCATTTATAGTTCCATGTTTCCATGGTTTATCTCATTGAATCTGACTTTATATTTGGAGTGGTGATGTTGGTAGAGGGCCGGATACTTCTCTCAAGAACATTGCCCATTAGGTGATCACTCAAAGCTCTGGAGTGAAACTTAAGCCCACAACTCTCTGAGTCAGAACTGCGTGGTGGTTACTTCAAGCTTGGGTAGAGTTTTTACCTTGTTTACAGGAAGCTATTAACCTAATTGCTAATAAAAGCACTTAGACAGTGCTAACAGATGTTGAAATTGAAAGATTCAGCATGGAAACATGCCCTTCAGCCCACTGAATCCACTCTGATTCTATGTTCTATGTTCTATGCCCACGAAGTTCTATGTTATCCCACATTCGCATCCACTCCCTACATACTAGGAGGCAATTTACAGAGGGCCAATTAACCTAAAAAAAGGCATGTCTTTGGGATGTCCTTCAGCCGAACTCATCAATGCCCGCCAAGATACCCCATCTAAGCCAGTCCAATTTGCCCGCATTGGGAAAAAATACCAGTCTGGGCCTTTCATGGGCGGCACGGTGGCACAGCGTTAGAGTTGCTGCCTCATCGTGCCAGAGACCCAGGTTCGATCCTGCCCTCGGGTGCTGTCTGTGTGTGGAGTTTGTACGTTCTCCTTGTGACCTCGTGGGTTTTCTCCTGGGTGCTCCGGTTTCCTCCCACACTCCAAAGACGTACAAGTTTGTCGGTTAATTGGCTTGGTATAATTGTAAATTGTCCCCAGTGTGTGTAGGATAATGTTAGTGTGCTGGGATGGCTGGTCGGCACGGACTCGGTTGGCCGAAGAGCCTGTTTCGCGCTGTATCTCTGAACGACACTAAAGCTAGTGTGAGCGGATGATCAACGGTCGGTGTGGATCGGGTGGGCCGAAAGTCCTGTTTCCACACTGTAGTATCTCGAACCTAAACTAAACTACAACAACCAACCCCTCACTATAGATTTGTTTCTCTTTGTTACGTGCAGCTTCGAGGAAAGCCAGTCTAGTCTGCGCTGGATGTTATTAGCAGTGTCAATGGCAGCAGTTACGTTAATGAAATGGCATGGTTCATCTTCGCTGATGTTCTGTCAGACGTTAAGGTGACAGTTTGATCCCAAGAGAAATCCATTTAGAAAAACGAACTGCATTATCAAGCAATTTGCTCACAAACCTTTCCTTGATTACCAGCACCTTGTTATTCCATAGCCCAATTACTTTGCATTTTTGTGTGTGTTACTGCCATAACTCCAGTTTTAATTACTTGTTTCCATGCTCTGTGACTCGATGAAAGGAAAAGTTTTGAGGGATTTTGACTCCTAATGCAGGCCAATGGGAAAAGCTTAGGTGGGGCAACCTGGGTCAGCATGAATGAGGTGGACTGAAGGGCATGCTTCCCAGATGTATGTTAGAGATACAGCATGGAAACAGGCCCTTCGGCCCAACAAGTCCATGCAGACCATCGGTCACCTGTTTTTGTTTAGTTTACATTAGTTTATAGATACAGTGCGAAAACAGGCCCTTTGGCCCAAGCCGACCAGTGATCACCCCATACACGAGCACTATCCTATACACTAGGGACAATTTACAATATTTACAGAAGAAAATTAATCTAAAAACCGACACATCTTAGGAACATGGGAGTAAACTGGAAAACCTGTAGAAAACCCACGCAGGTTACGAGGGGAACGTACAAACTCTATACAGACAGCACCCGTAGTCTGGATTGAACCTGGGTGTCTGGCGCTGTAAGACAGCAACTCTAAATGGTTGCCTAACAACTGTGCCCATGTTCCATAGATCATAGAGTCATACAGCACAGAAACAGGCCCTTCTGCCCAACTCGTCCCTGCTGGCCAGGATGCCCCATCCACACTATTCCCATTCCCTATGTTTGGCTCATATCCTCCCAAACCTTTCATATTCATCTACCTTTACAAATATCTTTTAAATGTTGTTATGGTACCTGCCTCAACTACCTCCTCTGGCAGCTCGTTCCATACACCCGCCAGCCTTTGTGTGGAAAAGTTGTCCTTCAGTTTCCTATTAAATCTTTTCCCTCTCATCTTAAACCGATGTCCTCTGGTTCTTACTGTCGGTAAAGGACTCTGCATATATCTTATCTATTCTCCTCATGATATTATACACATAAGTGTAGAGGTGTATATAAGTATATAAGTATATATAATTATGTGGAACAAGGAATCATCTCTGGATCAACCTGCCTACTTTAGTGTGGAGATACAGCATGAAACAGGTCCTTCAGTCCACTGAGTGCATGCTGATCATCAATCACCCGTTCGTACTGTTTCTATGTTATCCCACTTTATCATCCACTCCCTACACACTTGGGACATTTTACAGAGGCCGATTAACCTGCAAACCTTGATATCTGTGGCCACAGGGAGAACATGCAAACTCCACACACAGACAGCACCCGAGGTCAGGATCGCTCCTGGGTTTAGTTTAATTTAGTTTAGAGATACAGTGTGGAAACAGGTCCTTCGGCCCACCGAGTCGGCACCGATCAGCGATCCCCACACATTAACACTATCCCACACACACTAGGGACAATTTACACTTACACATATGCAAAGTCAATTAGAAACATAGAAAATAGGTGCAGGAGGAGGCCATTTGGCCCTTTGAGCTAGCACCGCCATTCATTGTGATCATGGCTGATCGGCCCCAATCAATAACCCATGCCTGCCTTCTCCCCATCCATATCCCTTGATTCCACTAGCCCCTAGAGCTCTATCTAACTCTCTCTTAAATCCATCCAGTGACTTGGCCTCCACTGCCCTCTGTGGCAGGGAATTCCACAAATTAACTTACGAATCTGTACGTCTTTGGAGTGTGGGAGAAAACCGAAGATCTCGGATAAAACCAATGCAGGTCACAGGGAGGACGTGCAAACTCCGTACGGACAGCACCCGTGGTCGGGATCGAACCCGGATTTCTGGCGCTGCAAGCGCTGTAAGGCAGAAACTCTACCGCTGCGCCACAGTGCCACCCGGGGATTTGGCGCTGCCAGGCAGTGGCTCTACTTGCAGTGCCACGGTGCCATTCATTTCTGAACCAAAATTGTACTCCAAAATTGGATGGAATTAGCAGTAAGCAGACAGGAATGCCAGCATAGAGGTTACAAATATCCAGACCATTAATCCTTGCCAAAACTAATCAAGCTGCTTCACGTACAGGAGGTGAGTCATATTTCTGGCACATTTGTTTCATATTCCAATGAGCCAGAACCATCATTCTAAGGATTGAACAATTAGCATTAATTAGCTGCAAATAATCCGCACATTCAGTCGTGGCCAGAGACCTTATTGGAATCAACACATGCTGTGCGTGAAAAGAACATTTGACATTCGTAAGACCATAAGACATATGAGCATAATTAGAACATTCGGCCCATCGAGTCCTGCTCCATCATCCAATCATGGCTGATCTATTTTACCCCCCTCAACCCCATTCTCCTGCCTTCTCCCCATAATCTTTGACCCCCTTACTAACCAAAAACCATCAATCTCCACTTTAAAATTCCCCAAATGACTTGGCCACCACAGCCGTCTGTGGCAATGAATTCCACAGGTTCACCATCCTTTGACTAAAGAAATTCCTCCTCATCTCCTTTCTAATCATGGTTCTTATCCAAATCTCCCAACAATTGTGGCACATAGAACACAGAGCAGTACAGCACAATAACAGGTCCTTCCGCCCACAATGTGAAAAGAGGGTTTACAAAAAAAGACACAAAGTGCTGGAGTAACTTGGTAGGTCAGACAGCATCTCTGGTGACATCACCTATCTATGTCCTCCTCCAGAGATGTTGCCAAAGACCCACACCCGCCTGGCCACGCTCTCATCTCACTGCTATTATTGGGAAAGAGGTACAGGAGACTGATAACCTTGAACTTCAGTTCATGAACTGTTGCAAAGCCTTTGTAAAGAAACCTCATGGCATGGATATAGGTTTAAGGTGAGGGGGGGAAAGGATTTAATAGGAACTTGAGGAGTCACTTTTTTTACATAAAGGGTTGTGGGTGTATGGAACGAGCTGCCGGAAGATGCAGTTGAAGCAGGTACTATCACAACATTTAAGAAGCATTTAGTTCATAAGGTTATGTGATAGGAGCAGAATTAGGCCATTCGGCCCAATTCAAGTCTACTCCACCATTTAATCATGTCTGATCTATCTCTCCCTTCTAACCCCATTCTCCTGTCTTCTCTCAATTACCCTTGACACCCGTACTAATCAAGAATCTCTCTACCTCTGCCTTAAAAATATCCAATCACTTGGCCTCCACAGCCTTCTGTGGCAAAGAATTCCATCGAATCACCACCCTCTGATTAAAGAAATTCCTCCTCATCTCATTTCTGAAGGAACGTCCTTTAATTCTGAGGCTATGAGCTCTAGTCCTAGACTCTCCCATGAGTGGAAACATTGTCTCCGTATCCACTCTATCCAAGCCTTTCACTATTCGATGTTTCAATGAGGTCCCCCCTCATCTTTCTAAGATCCCCCCTCATCTTTCTAAACTCCAGAGAGTACAGGCCCAGTGACGTCAAACGCTCATCACTCACTCATTAACCCGCTCATTCTTGGGATTATTCTTGTAAACCTCCTCTGGGCCCTCTCCAGAGCCAGCGCACCCTTCCTCACATATGGTGCCAACAATTGCTCACAATACTCCAAATGCAGCCTTACCAGTGCCTTATAGAGCCCAGCATTACATCCCTATTTTTTAATTCTAGCCCTCTTGAAATAAATTCAAACATTGACGTCGCCTTCCTTACTACCGATTCAACTTGCAAATTAACTTTTTGGAAATCCTGCACCAGCACTCCCACGTCCCTTAGCACCTCCGATTTCTGGATTCTCTCCACATTAAAAAAAAATAGTCCACGCCTTTATTCCTACTACCAAAATGCGTGACTCCACACTTTGCTACACCATATTCCATCTGCCACTCCTCTGCCCACACTCCCAACCTGTCCAAGTTCTTCTGCAGAATCTCTGCTTTCTCTACACTACCTGCCCCGCCACCTATTTTCGTATCATCCGCAACCTTGGCCACAAAGCTTTCAATCCCCTCGACCAAATCATTAATATACAACGTGAAGAGTAGTGGCCCCAGCACCGACTCCTGCTGAACCAGAAAAAGCCCCGTTTAATGCCACTTAGACAGATAGGATAAGTGCAGGTTTTTAGGTTAATTGGTTTTGGTAAGTTATAAAACTGTTCCTAGTGTGTGTAGGTTAGTGTACGGGGTGATCGCTGTTTAGTGCGGGCTCGGTAGGCTGAAGGGCCTGTTTCCAAGCTGTCTCTCTAAAGTCTGAAGTTATATCTGCTCACATGTTCATAAGTTGTAGGAGCAGATTTAGGCCATTCGGCCCATCAGGTCTACTCCGCCATTCAATCATGGCTGATCTATCTTTTCCTCTCAACCCCATTCTCCCGCCATCTCCCCATAACCCTTGAGACCCGTACTAATCAACTTTCCCCCCTCTGACCTTAAAGCTATGGCCTCTAGTCTTTGACATTTCCAATTGATACATTGATGTGAACACATGAACTAAAAGGGCAGCAGATGAAAATTCCACAGGAACTTTCAAGGGGGAATTGGATAAATATTCAAAGGGAAAAAACATGCAGAACTCTGTGGGAGCGGTGAGGAACTAATTGGACATGTTTGTCCAACAGCCAAGACAGGAATGAACACAAAGGTCTCCCTGTGAGTTGTCATCTCAGTATCTCCCAAAGCTCAATTAACTCATCAGCAGCCTTAAACAGAGGCAGCCAAGCGATTCAACATAACATATAGCCTGTGTCATCATTATACATATTCAGCCTGAGTACTCGGAGAGGATAGAAAGAACATTGCAACTGTTCAGATTGAAGCCAATGGCAAAAGTTAAAATTTGTTCCTTGAATCAGGCAAATAAAATGAGTTTAATTGTTAATTTTATAAGTTGCTAGGGAATGAGTGTTTTTCTTGGTGTTGTAATAAAGATCATCATTTGCCACAAATTTCTCTCGGTGTGAAAAAGTTGCGCCTCAGGTTCCTATTAAATCTTTCCCCTCTCGCTTTAAACCTACGTCCTCTGGTTTTTGATTTTTGATTACCGTATTATTATTGATTATTGATCATTAGTACTATTATCCTATGATTATTGTTAACTTGGTAACAATACACTAGCTCTATCCTACACACTAGGGACAATTTACAATTTCACCAAAGCCAGTTAACCTACAAAGCTGTGCATCTTTGGAGCATGGGAGGAAACCGGAGCAGCTGGAGAAAACCCACGTTGTCATCTGGAGAATATAATCATAATCATAATAGTACGTTATTAGCCAAGTATGTTTTGCAACATACGGGGAATTTGATTTGCCATAGTCATGCCAATAAAGAGCAACAAGACACACAAATACATTTTAAACATGAACATACAGCACTGTGACTTCCCCACATTCCTCACTGTGATGGAAGACGAAAATAGTTCCATCATCTTCCCTCCTTGATCTCCCGCCGTCGGGGCACTCGGACCTTCCGTTGTCGGGGCGATCTTGGCTCCCACAGCCGGGGGTCAAACCCTCCACATCGGGGCGATCAAGCTCCCGCATCAGGGTGATCTCAGCTCCCTGCGCCGGGCGATCGGCTTCCTGAGTCGGGGCTGGTCGAACCTCCTGAGGCTTGGAGCTTCCCGACATCAGTCTCTACCCAAGATTGCGAGCTCCTCGATGGTGAAATCCGCAGGACACGGTTGGAGCGTCGTCCCAGGCAAGGGATCGCAAGCTCCGATGGTAAGTCCACGGCCCCGCGGTGGCACTCAAAGTCAGTCGTCTCGAGCAAGGCCGCCAGCTCCATGATGTTAAGCCGCAGAGCGACCGGAGTATGATCCGGAAAACAATCGCATCTCCGGCAAGGTAAGAGATTGAAAAAAAGTTTCCCCCGACCCTCTCCCACCAACCCCCCCCCCCCCCCCCACATAAACAAACCAGAGAACATTAACACATACTTTTTAAAACACACTACAAATAACAAAAAAGGCGAAAAGGCAGACAGACTGTTGGCGAGGCTGCCATCGCTGATGGCGCCACCCGGTGGAATATACAAACTCCATACGGACAGCAACCGTAGTCAGGATCGAACTCGGTTCTCTGGCGCAGTGAGGCAGCAACTCTACCGCTGTGCCACTGTGCCACCACTGTGTTGCCAGATTTGACACATTTCAACGTCTGATCCATGTGCCGGTTCATATGGAACGGAGCCCGATCCAGGCAAGTCCCAGGAATAAATTCCCAGTCTGCCCAACCTCTCCCTATAGCTCGGGCCCTGGAGTCCTGACAACATCCTCGTGAATCTTCTATGCACCTTTCCCACTTCATTATTCGCGCTTAATTGCCCTGTTTATGCAGATGTACGTCATGTTGTCCACCTGTGCTCTGTACTCCCACCATAATTTTCACTCAAATGTTGTGGGCTGCAATGTCGTACTCTAATTGCTACATGTGTAGTTGGCAGGATTTATCTGCATGCATCTTCTAACTTGTCTGTTTGTCTTCACTGTTGGGAATTTCACACAAATCAAGCAATCTTTCACCTCGCTGGCAAACAAAACGACCCTTTTTTTCTGGGATGGGAAAATCAAAGGACGTAACTTCAAGGCGAGAGGGGCAGAGTTGAAGGGACATGTGAGGGGAAAGTTCATATGTTCATGTCACAGGAGCAGGATTGGGCCATTCGGTCCATCGAGTCTACTCCACCATTCAATCATGGCTGATCAAGTCAAGTCAAGTCAAGAGAGTTTAATGTCATGTGTCCCAGATAGGACAATGAAATTCTTGCTTGCTGCAGCACAACAGAATATTGTTGGCATAAATACAGATCAGATCAGATCAGTGTGACTGTATACCATAGATCTATCTTTCCCTATCAACACCATTCTCCTGCCTTCTCCCCATAACCCCTGACACCCTTACTAATCAAGAATCTGCCACTCTCTGCTTTAAAAATACCCAATGACCCAATAAGGCAGCAACTCTGCCGCTGTGCCATTGTGCCGCCCATTTATGAGGGACATCAGGGGCAATTTTCTGATGGAGGATAGTCCGTATCTGCAGCATGGTGGCGCAGCAGTTGAGTTGCTGCCTTACAACGGCAGAGACTCGGGTTCTATCCTGACTACGGGTGCTGTCTGTACGGAGCTTGTATGTTCACCCCGTGAGTTCATGTGTTTCCCTTGGGTGCTCTGTTTTTCGTCCCACACTCCAAAGACGTGCGGGTTTGTAGGTTAATTAGCTTCTGTAAAGTGTAAAATTGTCCCTAGCGTTTGTAGGATAGTGCCAGTGTACGGGGTGACCTATGGTTGGGCCAAAGGACCTGTTTCCATGCTGCATCTCTAAAGTGAAATAAATCTGGAATGAGCTGCCAGAGGAAGCTATAGAATTGGACATAATTACGACTTTGACATGACACTTGGGCAAATGCTTGGAGAAGAAGGGTTTGCAGGAATATTATACTGGAAGATCAGTCGAGCCTGGACTGGTGAGCAAATTCTTGGCAGTGTTCTCCAGCCTGCTGGGACCATATTGCCTCTGCAAAGATTCCCATCTGCTGTTACCTGCAAATTGTCGGTCAGACTTTAGCAAATTATTGGGATTTTCTTACATCAATAATCAGAAAGCTGAATGCATTCAAGGGCAAAGGAATTTTTAATAAAATGCCTTCCGAACCCATGACTAATGTGAGCCGGTACAGATAGCAGTAACCAGGGCAGGGCATCACAGTGGGAAGCGGTTATAATTGGTTAGGACGTCACTGTAAATGTACCGCTAAAACAAACTGTTACAGGTTGACAGATGGAGATGGACGAAGACACTGGATCTGAAACCAAATGTTGTTTTCTCGTGGAGGAGGATTTGATTTATTGTCATCATTAGGCAGCGTGAAAATGCCTCAGGAGTTACCCTGATGTTCCTCAGAATTCTGATAACAACGACTTTCAAATAGCAGATGACGGGGGCTGGGTTTGTGCTAAATAATGACTCTGTGAATTGAGTTTGATGTATTGATTCATGCTGATAAAATACTCGGCCCCCGTGGAGCGAGAGCAGACTCTCTCTCTCTCTCTCTCCCTCTCTCTCTCTCTCCCCCTCCCTCCCTCCCTCGCCTGGCATATGTCCAAAAAACATCAAAATTAAAGCATCTGTTTGAGCAAAAACATATTCAAGCATTGAGACAACATGATACAGAGTGCATCCCCAAGCAAAAATCATGTTCTTACGCCCCATTCAATCATGGCGGGTCTATCGTTCCCTCACAACACCATTCTCCTGCCTTCTCCCCTTAACGCCTGACAGCCATGCTAGCAAAAATCTGTCAATCTCTGCCTTAAACATATCCCTTGACTTGGCCTCCACAGCCTCCGTCTGTGTAGATCATTCCAGCACAGTCACTGGGAGCGTAACACCAAGTGCTGCAGGAACTCATAGACATGGTTCTCACCATGACCACGTGGGTTTTCTCCGGGTGCTCCAGTTTCCTCCCACACACCAAACATGTAATGGTTTGTAGGTAAATTGGCTTCTGCAAATTGTAAATTGTCCCTAGTATGTAGGATAGTGCTGGTATCCAGGGTGATTGCTGGATGGTGCAGACTCAGTGGGCTAAAAGGGCCTGTTTTCAGACAAGTTCAGTTTAGTTTCGAGATACAGCGAGGAAACAGGCCCTTTGTCCCCTCGAGTCCGTGCCGACCGTGTCGACATCCTAACTGTATCCTACACACACTAGGGACAATTTATCAATTTTACTGAGTCAATTAGCCTACAAACCTGCATGTCTTTGGAGTGTGGGAGGAAACCGGAGCTCCCAGAGAAAATACCTCAAGTTTAAATTATCTAGTCACAGGAAAGGGTTAGAAGGAATGTGTAGAAAGGAACTGCAGATGCTGGTTTATACCGAACATAGACACAAAGTGTTGGCGTAAGTCAGCAGGACAGGCAGCATCTGTGCAGGGAAATGCATAGGTAATGTTTGTGTTGGGTCCCTCCTTTGAATTTAAGAAGTCGAAGATGAAGGTGAATTTGGGGAGCAGGAAACTGATGGGCAAATTGGCCTTTCTTTGCCTTAACTTTAGACTTCTGATATATAGCGTGGTAACAGGCCCATTGGCCCATGGAGTCCACGCCGACCAGCATACACTAGCACTAGGGACAATTTACTATTTTTTTATAGAAGCCATCTCCGTACAGTGGAGGCACAGTGTCGCAGTGGTAGCGTTGCTGCCTTACAGCGCCTGAAACCTGTTTGATTCTGACTAAGGGTGCTGTCTGTACGGAGTTTGTACGTTCTCCCTGTGACCATGTGGGTTTTCTCCGGGTTTATAGGTTAATTGCCTCTGGTAAATTTGTAAATTGTCCCGAGTGTGTAGGTTAGTGCTAGTTCATGGGGTGATCGCTGGTCGGCGTGGATTCGGTGGGCCGAAGGGCCTGTTTCTACGCTGTATTTCTAAAGTCTGAAGTCTAAAGCCAGTGAACCTACGTATGTCTTTGGAGTGTGGAAGGAAACCGGAGCTGCTGGAGAAAACCCACACGGTCACAGGGACAATGTACTAACTTGATACAGACAGCACCTGTAGTCAGGATTGAACCAGGGTCTCTGGCACTGTGAGGCAGTAACTCTATCGCTGCTCCACCGTGCTGCCCACTGCGCCACTGGGCCGCGGTGTCATACCCCGCTGTTGGGACAACAGTTACACTGATGTAAAGCTATAATGTTGATGGTCCAGATTGTCCAGGATATTTGAGGCACTGTCCATCTGTTGTGCTGTCCTGTAGCTTCATTGAGACTGTCATGTACTAATGTGCCTAATACATGCATTAGTCTGCTTGTACTGCCTGCCGGCAGCTTAATTGCTCGTTAAGGGAGGAGATGTGCAGCCATTAACGTCTGAAAACATCATCTTGTCTGTGATCAGCTTGCTCAGCTCACATGAGTTGGTCAATGGAGCTGCAGATAGTTTTTTTTTATGGAGTCATAGAATCATACAGCCTGGAAACAGACCCTTTGGCCCAACTTGTCCACACTGACCAACATGTCACATCTTCACTAGTCCCACCTGCCTACCTTTAGCCTATCCATATGCCTGTCCAAATGTTCCTTAAAAGTTGCGATTATCCCAGCCTCAACTATCTCCCCCCGCAGTTCGTCCCATACACCTACTACCCTTTGTGTAAAAAAGTTACCCCTCAAGTTCCTAATAAATATTTCCCCCCTCACCTTGAACTCATGTTGCCTGGTTTTCGATTCCCCAACTCTGGGCAGGAGATTCTGTGACGTATCATCTGCAGTTCCTTCTCATTAAAGAGGTTAGGTTTAGGTACAGGTTTAAATTTCTTATTGTCACATGTACCGAGGCACAGTGGAAAGCTTTGCATGCTGTCCAATCAATTCAAATAAATTCAGTCAAGTCAACAAAATAGTGAAAGGCCTGGATAGAGTGGATGTGGAGAGAATGTTTCCACTAGTGGGAGAGTCTAAGACCAGAGGCCACAGCCTCGGAATAAAAGAACGTACATTTAGAAAGGGGATGAGGAGGAATTTCTTTAGTCAGAGGGTCGTGAATCATTGGAATTCATTGCCCCAGATGGCGGTGGAGGCCAAGTCATTGGATATTTTTAAGGCAGAGAATGATATATTCTTGATTAGTACAGGTGTCAGGGGTTATGGGGAAAAGGTAGGGGATTGAGGTTGAGAGGGAAAGATAGATCAGCCGTGATTGAACAGTGGAGTAGACTTGATGGGCCGAATGGCCTTATTCTGCTGCTATCACTTATGAACAAACTCAAGTATTATGGTTACAGCGAACGGGAAGATCAAGAATGCAGAATATAGTTCTCAGCATTGTAGCGCACCAGTTCCAGAGACTAAGTCCAATGTCCGCAATGGGAAAGAGGTGAATCGGACAGTAGATGGGCATATTGGTCGGCAGGTGCAAGTTGGGCTGAAGGGCCTGTTCCCACGCCGTGTGACTCCATGACTCTCTGAGAAGGTGTGAGACAGGTTTGAAGAGTTGCGGACTGTGAGCTATTCTGAAGCAATCTCCAAGTTAGTGAGCAGTTTGATCAGACTGTCTACACTACCGATTACTCTGCTCGCTAGACCAAAACTGATGCTCTTTGCAACACGTTGCAGTTTGACCGGCTGACGGGATTCTCACAGAGAAGGTGCACGTGTATAAAATGAAGATCAATTGGAAAATGTCCAGTTTAAATGAAAAATTATGATTTGTGCGCAGTGAACTCTCTCTGCGTGGTGATAGATCTGGACTCCCTGATGCATGAGGGTCACCATGTGTATGAGATGAATATTTAGGCAAAATATTTTCTCTTGCAGCAGAAGGTTTGAGATACTTATTCCATGATCAATAGCCTTGAATGATGTGCAGGTGCCGAGCTGTGTGTAATCTATTGCACCAACTCTATGTTTCCAGCTTTGATGGATGGGGGGCCGTTATATCTCAACGAATGACTGAGCAAGAAAATATTAAATTACATGTATCTTGCCACCTCTGAGAATTTGGAAATTAAAATAAATCTTTTAAGGCCTTATCAGCCATGCACAAGTCTTGAAACAAGAAGATAGACACAAAATGCTGCAGCAACTTTGCAGATCAGGCAGCATCGCTGGATTCATTTAGTTTAGAGATACAGCGCGGAAACAGGCCCCCTCGACCCACTGAATCTGCTCCGACCAGTGATCCCCACCCACTAACACTATCCTACACACTAGTCAAGTCCAGTCAAGTCACATTTATTTATATAGCACATTTAAAAAACAACTCTCGTTGACCAAAGTGCGTTACATTTGTTATAAGAGTAGTATATACAAACAGGATACATACAAATATACAAATAGCCCTCACTCAGAGGACGTCAGGAAAGGCTTGGGAGAACAGATACGTTTTTAGACTAGACTTAAAGGAGTCGATGGAGGGGGCAGTTCTAATGGGGAGGGGGATGCTGTTCCACAGCCTAGGAGCTGCAACCGCAATGGCGCGGTCGCCCCTGAGCTTATGCCTAGACTGCGGGACATTCAGCAATCCCAAGTCGGCCGATCTGAGGGACCTGGAGGTGGTGTAGTGGGTGAGAAGACTTTTAATGTAGGTGGGTGCAAGCCCATTGAGGGCTTTGTATAGCAATGTTACAAAATTTTGAGATTTAAAAAATCAAGTCTGCAATTTATCCCATCAGATAAAGCATAAAAATAAATTTAATTTGACACCTAATTTACTTTCATATCTTCAGTATTAAGAAAGTTATGGCCATTTTCATACTTGGAAATAAGCAGCTTGTTCCCCATTGCCTTTCAATTGACTTAACTCAAAAGCTGTGATCTGGACAAGTTAAAAGCCCATAACTTTCCTAAAAATTAAGAGAACTCAATGAAATTTTCAGTCATTATAGATTGAAGCATTCTAAAACAAATATGAAACAATCTTACTTGGATGACCTGAAATTAGAGCATATAATTAGTTAGTTATCTAATTGTAGCTAATTACAAAATTCAATGAGTAGATCTAAACATTTATCCATTTCTTAAGAAAAGATAAACTTTTTTTAAATTGCCTAAGTGTCCAAATAACATTCAAACAATAATCCACAATATAACATAATTTTTAAATCTCATTTTCATAAATTTCTGGGCCAAATGGAAGGAATTTAGTGTTTGATTCCTGTAAATTAATGGCCATTTAAATCAACTAGCGAGTGGGTTTTAGTGGAATGCGGTGGATTAGAACGTTGCGGTTAGCGGTGAAGTCGGGAAGAAAAATACTGGTTCATACATTTTTTGGGACCCCATTTCGCAACATAAAAATATTATTAAAGCCTCCCGAAAAAACAACTTTTAATATAAAAATAAACTATTTACATTTTCTTCTCCCCTACGCAAAATCCTTCCGGCTGTCGGTTCTCACGGCTTTTGAAGGTGATTTTTAAATTACTCTAGTTAATAAATAATTTAGAGTAATTTAAAAATACCTTCATGAGTGTAAAGTCGGAGCGATTTTTCTTCCCTGACGAAATCGCCCGACATTCATCGATTTTCCAGGTCTGTTGAAAATCGGCATTTTAAGCCCGCCCCCCTCTGAAAGGCGCCAAAGTCGCGCACACGGGGAGCGGCAGAACTGCAGCGCTGCTCAAGGTAAGATTTGCAACATACCTACTTTGTAGACAAGAGATAATTTGCAATTTTACAGAAGCCAATTATCCTACAAAACCTGCACGTCTTTGGAGTGTGGGAGGAAACCGGAGATCCAGGAGAAAAGCCACACAGGTCAGGGGGAGAGCATACAAACTCCCTACATGCAACACAGGTGGTCAGGATCGAACCCGCGTCTCTGCCGCTGTAAGGCAGTACCTCCAATGCTCTGCCACCATGCTGCCCAAAAGGAAGAAAGGAATAGGTGATGTTTTAGGTTGAGACCCTCCTTCCAACTGGGAAACTAGGGATATGAAAAGATATGAAAAGAGCAAATCAAGGCCAGTAAAGATGATCGAGGAAAGGTGGAGCCCACAATGGTCCATTGTTGGCTGTGGAAGAGGTGATAATGAGGCGGTACGAGCAGTGAAACTAAGCAGGAGGACAGTGAAACTAGTAGGACAACTAGGGTGGGGGAGGAACGGAGAGAGAGGGAATGCAAGGGTACCTAAAATTAGACAAATCAATATTCATACCACTGGGTTGTGAGCATTCTTGAAGCAAGAATCCTGGCTGCTGACAGGAACCAAAGTCGACAGACCGTTTCCCTTTATTTGAAATGTCGCCTTATTAAATGAAAAGTTCCAGATAGATAGTGATATTGTGCCAAAGAAGGAATTCATCTCTTCTTTTCCTGATTAATGTGGTGCTATTTCACAATGCTGTAACCTCAAAGCATGCTTGAAGCCGAGCTCCTGTCATTTTTGGCATGCTGAGTATTTTTATATCTAATAAAAATATTGAAAAATAAAGATTAATGCACAGTGAAAATGTACACAAAAGCTGACTGCAACCTACACTGAGATTGACTTTGTACTCGACCCACGATTACATTTGTAAAATAAATGAAAAGACATAAAATCATTTTGTGTCTGAAAATAAACAGAGACAATCGCTGTGTATTTCTCCCATGCCTGAGGTCCGTGGAGAATTCAGAGTTTCCCATATTGTGGCTCCTCGTTCATCCCTGATATCCATGCATCCAAACAGGGTGACAAGGTGGTGCAGTGGGTAGTGCCGCTGCCTCACCCAGAGAGTTGTGAATCTGTGGAATTCTCTGCCACAGAAGGCAGCGGAGGCCTATTCACTGGATGTTTACAACAGAGAGTTAAGCCCCTGTCCCACTTTCACGACCTAATTGGTGACCTCTGCCGAGTTTGCCCTTGACTCATACTCGCAGCACGGTGGCCACGAGGTCGTAGGAGGTCTTCGTAACTCTTCCTCATGCTCGGGAGTGGTCTCCACGTACTTGTGGCCACAAGTAGGTCGCGGCGTTTTTCCCAGCCTGATAAAAAATGTCCACGAGTAAACAAAAGATCGACATGGAAAAAATTGAAACCTTTTACTCGTAGGTAGGTCGTAGGTAGGTCGTAGTAAGTCGTGATGGTAGTCGTAGGTAGTCGTAGGTCGTCGTAGGTCGGTAACGGGCCCGAGAAAAAAAATGCAAACATGACATCATTTTATCATGTGATCATTTTCCACTCGTAGCGAGTCGTAGTTGGTCTTAGGTGTGGAAGACTGAGGTCGAGGGGGGTCGTAGACTTAAATCGTAGGAGGTCGTAGACATAGTCGTAGGAGGTCTTTTACTTCGGTGAGTCAACACGAACTTGACATTTTTTTCAACTCGTCTAGGGTCTTCTAAGCTCGTGGATTAGGTCGTCCAAGTGGGACAGGCCCTTTAGATATAGCTCTTAGGGCTAATGCATTCAAGGGATATGGGGGGAAAGCAGAAACAGGGTACTGATTTTGGATGATCAGACATGATCATATTGAATGGCCAAATGGCCTACTCCTGCACCTATTTTCTATGTTTCTATGTTTCTATGTCTCACAGCGCCAGAGACCCGGGTTCGATCCTGACTACGTGAGATGTCCATGTGCGGAGTTTGCACACAGTGGCCCTTGTGACCACGTGGGCTTCCTCCGGTGCTCCCTTTTCATCCCACATCCCAAAGACCTGCAGGTTTGTAAGTAAATTCCTCCTATCACGTAGAGAGTGGATGAGAAAGTGGAATACCATAGAACGAGTGTGAATGGGTGATAGATTGACGGCATGGAAATGTTGGGCCGAAAGGCCTGTTTCCATGCTGTATCAAAAATTAAAACTATATATTTGCACTAAATTCATGATTTTGGGCAGTCTTATGTCTTGGTGAATTTTATGCGTAATTTATGTACAATTTATTTAGCTATAGGTTTAAGTTTAGAAACATACAAACATAGAAATTAGGTGCAGGAGTAGGCCATTTGGCCCTTTGAGCCTGCACCGCCATTCAATATGATCATGGCTGATCATCCAACTCAATATCCCGTACCTGCCTTCTCTCCATACCCTCTGATTCCCTTAGCCACAAGGGCCACATCTAACTTCCTCTTAAATATAGCCAATGAACTGGCCTCAACTACCCTCTGTGGCAGAGAGTTCCAGAGACTCACCACTCTCTGTGTGAAAAAGTCTTTCTCATCTCGGTCTTAAAGGATTTCCCCCTTATCCTTAAGCTGTGACCCCTTGTCCTGGACTTCCCCAACATCGGGAACAATCTTCCTGCATCTAGCCTGTCCAACCCCTTAAGAATTTTGTAAGTTTCTATAAGATCCCCTCTCAATCTCCTAAATTCTAGAGAATATAAACCGAGTCTATCCAGTCTTTCTTCATAAGACAGTCCTGACATCCCAGGAATCAGTCTGGTGAACCTTCTCTGCACTCCCTCTATGGCAATAATGTCCTTCCTCAGATTTGGAGACCAAAACTGTACGCAATACTCCAGGTGTGGTCTCACCAAAACCCTGTACAACTGGGTAACCTCCCTGCTCCTATACTCAAATCCTTTTGCTATGAAAGCTAACATACCATTCGCTTTCTTCACTGCCTGCTGCACCTGCATGCCTACTTTCAATGACTGGTGTACCATGTCACCCAGGTCTCGCTGCATCTCCCCTTTTCCTAATTGGCCACCATTTAGATATTAGTCTGCTTTCCTGTTTTTGCCACCAAAGTGGATAACCTCACATTCATCCACATTATACTGCATCTGCCAAACATTTGCCCATTCACCCAGCCTATCCAAGTCACCTTGCAGTCTCCTAGCATCCTCCTCACAGCTAAAACTGCCCCCCCAGCTTAGCGTAATCCGCAAACTTGGAAATATTGCCTTCAATTCCCTCATCCAGATCATTAATATATTTGGTAAATAGCTGGGGTCCCAGCACTGATCCTTGCGGTACCCCACTAGTCACTGCATGTCATATTATTGTCATGTGTTCAGTGGTACAGTGAAAAGCTTTGTTTTACATGCTATCCAAACAGATCAAATAATTATACATGAATACAATTGTCAAACTCAAGTACAATAGGTAGAGCAAAGGGGAAGATACAGAGTGCAGAATATAGTTCCCAGCATTGTAGCACATCAGTTCCAGAGACAAAGTCTAATGTCCGCAATGGGGTAGGGGTGAATCAGACAGTGCCCTAACATGGAAGGTCCATTCAAAAGCCTGATAACAGAGGGGAAGAGGCTGTTCATGAGTCTGATGGTGCGCGCTTTCAAGCTTCTGTACCGTCTGCCGGACGAGTTGCGGTGAAGAAGTAGTGACCGGGGTGGGATAAGTCTTTAATAACATTGGCTGCTTTACTGTGGTCGAGTGCAGTGTTGATGGAGTCAATGGAGGGGAGTCTAGTCTGTGTGATGGACTGAGCTACATCCACAACTCTCTGTGATGTCTTGTCAACAAGGCTGGAAGCAGCCACATGCTGTCAGTGCCGTCCTCTGTTTATTGACCTTCCTGTCAATGGAAGCTGTTTTTCTTCATTCTAGCTATCAAAACATTTCAAGACTGGTGAACATTCCTGTCAAATCTGCTCTCAGCGCGATCTGTTCCAGAAAAACAAACCTCAGCTACTGGAGTCATAGATCACAAGAGTCATACGATGATTGGAGGCAGCAGTGTGGCGTTGTGGGTAGAGCCACTGCCTCACAGCGCCAGATACAGGGGTTCGAATCTGACCTCGGGTACTGTCTGTGTGTGGAGTTTGCACGTTCTCCCTGTGACTGCGTGGGTTTCCTCTGGATGCTCCGGTTTGGTTTAGTTTAGTTCAGTTTAATGTAGTATATTTTAGTTTAGTTTAGTTTAGATTATTGTCACGTGTACTGAGGTGTGTTATCCAGTCAGCGGAAATACTATACATGATTACAATCGAGATATCCAAGTGTACAGATACATGATCCAGAGACGCTCGATTAAAGTTAGACTGAGGGTTTGCAATGGGGTAGATGGGAAGGTCAGCACTGCTCTCACTTTGCAAAGATGTGTGGGTTTGTAGGTTAATTGGCCCTCTGTAAATTGCCCCCTCGTGTGCAGGGAGTAAATGAGAGAGTGGGATAACATCCAACTAGCGCGATCGGGTGATCAATGGTCGTTGCAGACTTGGTGGGCCAAAGGTGTAGGAAGGAACTACAGATGGTAGCAGTGGAAGCTGGAGTAGCTTAGAGTCATAGAGTCATACAGCATGGAAACAGGCCCTTCGGCCCAACTTGCCCACACTGGCCAGCATGTCCCAGCTAGCCGGTAAGGCAGCATCTCTGGAGAAAAGGAATAGGCGATGGGGCCTCTGTACCGGGTCAAGACCAAAGGGCTTGGTTCCATGAGGTATCTCTAAACTAAATAAAATGAGTTGCAGCATGGAAACAGACCCTAATTTACAGATGCCAAACCGCCTACCAAATGGACGTCTTTGGACGGGGGAGGAAACCAGATTAACTTCTCCTTCTGTGTCTCAGTGACTCATGAGCTCGTTGAGATGCTGTGTAAATGTTATGTTAAAAGTTTATTTTGACATCATGTTCGGCACAGACAATGTGGGCAGAAGGGCCTTTCTTTTCTGTGCTTTTCTATGTTCTATGTTCTGAGTGAACCCCAAAACATTTGTGTAATTTAGGGATGCAGCATGGAACATGCCCTTTGACCCACCGAGTCTGCGCCGACCAGCGATGACCCATACACTAGTTCTATTCTACACAATTTACAGAAGCCAATAACCTACAAACCTGCACGTCTTTGGGATGTGGGAGGAAACCGGAACACCTGGGAAAAACACACACAATCACAGGGAGGACATACAAACTCCGTACAGACAGCAGCCGTAGTCAGGATCGAACCCATGTCTTTGGCACTGTGAGGCAGCAACTCTACCGCTGTGCCACCATGCTACTCCAAACCTCGGTAGATGAACCTCTGCCTCACCCGGAATGACTGCTGGAGCCCCTGATGGAGGTATAGGGTCAGTAGTTCCATCTCTTACGGTTGCAGGGAAAGTACCTGGGGAGGACTCAGAGAGTCATACAGCCTGGAAACAGCCCCCTCGGCCCAACTTGCCCACACCGACCAACGTTCCCAACAACACTAGTCCCACCTGCCTGTGTTTGGCCCATTTATCAACATTATTACTAAAACTCTCATCTTGACCACTTCCAGTCTGCGTTGTAATTAAATTTGTGCAAAAACACTACCCTATATTGCTGGATTTATCTCCACCTTACTCAACATTCTCCTCCAAGACACCAAGTTTTGTTCCGATTGGTGAAATATGAGAAAAGTTATGAAGGTTTAAAAATTTGTGAGATCAGCAGATTGGTCTTCTCGCCTGTCAGTCACCATGAATGTAATGCCTCTTCCGGCTCCCACTGGAGAATAAAGACCTGGATGCAGGGCTGAGTTAACAAGCCGTGCTGATTGAGTCCACAAGAGTGGTCGGGAAAGCCACTGTGTGGAGTTGGGAAAGCCGCTGTGTGGAGTCAGGAAAGCACTGTGTGGAGTCGGGAAAGCCACGGTGTGGAGTCTGGAAAGCCACTGCGTGGAGTCGGTAAAGCGACTATGTGGAGTTGATAGTTGCTATGTGGTGTCGCGGCCGGTGGCTGCTGAGTGGAGTCCCTCCCCCCCACACCCCCCCTCCTCCCCCCCTTCCCCCCACAGCCCCTCCCCTCCCACACATCCCCTTCCCCCATTCCCCTCTGCCCCCTTGCCCCCTCCCCGCTTCCCCCCTCCTCCCCACACACACCCCCTTCCCCTTTTCCCCTCCCCTTCACCCCTTCCCTCCCTTCCCCCTCCCCTCCTCCCCACCCCCTCCTCCCAACCCCCTCCCCCCCACACCCACAACCCCCTTTACCCCTCCCCCATTCCTCCCCCTTTCCCTCACCCCCACACACCCCCAACCCGCACACGACCCACTCCCCCCACCCCCCACACCACCCACACCACCCCACCCCCCCCACACCACCCCCTCCCCCACACACCATCCCCCCCTCCTCCACACCCTCCTCCCTCACACCCCCTCCTGTCCCACACCACCCCTCCCCAATAACCTCCCTTCCCCCAACCCCCCTCCCCAACCCCCACCCCCACAACACCCCCTCCTCCACGCCCCCACACCCACCCTCACACTCCCCTCCCACACACCCCCACCCCCCACACACACCGCCCTCCCGCACTCCCACACCCCCCTCTTCCACATCCGCACCTCTCCCGCATCCGCCCCTCTCCCGCAACCCCCCTCCCTCACACCATGGTGGAATATTGCGTTGGGGAACGGGTTGCATTGGGGGACCAGGCCTCCACGTAGTCTAGTATTCCTCTAAACCTGTCCTATCCATGTACTTGTCTAAATGCTTCTTAAACATTGTCAAAGTACCTGCCTCAACCACCACCTCCAGCAGCTCATTCCATAAACCCACCACCTTTAGTGTGAGAAAGGTACGCCTCAGTTTCCTATTAAATCTTTTTCCCTTCACCTTAGACCTCTGTCCTCGGTCCTCCATCCCCCTACTCTGGGAAAGAGACTATGGATTTACCCGATCTATTCCTCTCATGATTTTGTACACCTCCATAAGATCACTCCTCATCCTCTTGCACTCCAAGGAATAAAGCCCCAGCCTGCACAACCTCTCCCTTTAGCTCAGGTGTCGAGTCCTGGAAACATCCTCACTGCACCCTTTCCTGCTTGACAACATCTTTCCAATAACATGGTAACCAAAACTGAATACAATACTCTAAATGAGGCCTCACCAAAGTCCTACATAATGAGGGGGGATGAGTGAACCAGGGAGCAGCAGGCGGAGTGGTCACTGCGGAAGGCAGAAAGGGGTGGTGGGAATGGGAAAATGCGACCGGGTGTTGCAGCAGGCCTTGGCGGGCTGAGCACAAGTGTTTGTACGGCACAGTGGCGTAGCGGTAGAGTTGCTGCCTTACAGCGCCAGGGACCTGGGTTCGATCCTGACTACGGGTGCTGTCTGTACGTAGTTTCTACCTTCTCCCCATGATGGGGGGCGCCATCGAGTATGGCTGTCCTGCCAGCAGCTGTTAGTCCTTTCACCCTTTTTAAAATTTTGAGTGAGTTAAAAGTGTTTGTTTTGGAGGTCTGGTCTTTTATGTGGTGGGTGGGGGGGAGGGTAAGGGGGAAACTTTATTTTGTAGTCCCTACCTGGTCGGAGAGGCGGCTTCCCTCCGAGCTGCTTCATCGCCCCTTCTTCGCGGCCTACCAACGCACTGGAGCAGCGTTTCCTGTCTGGACTGGCCGGAACCCCAGCTTCGGCGGCGGCGGCACAGCGCTGGGACACCATCGTGGAGCGGGCGATGCCCTACCCGGGTCGCCGTGCGGTAAGCTCCGGAGTGCTGTGACTGGCGACTCCAACATCGAGGGCAGTGCTGGATTTAAAACACCGCCGTGCCTGGGATCCGACCCACGCGGTCTGAGGACGTCGGGAGCCGCGGTCTCCGGGGAGGAAGCAGCCGCTCCAGACATTCCAAGCCGCTGAGGAGTGTTCACCCGACGGCGGAGTTCCATCTTCCCGGTGAGAGGGCCTGAAGCATCGGGCTGCCGTAGCGGCAACTGCGGAGGCCACAATAGGCCCAACTATGGGTGAACAGGGGACGGGACTGGACTTTGCTGCCTTCCCCCACAGTGGGATGTTTTTATGTTCTTATGTTTTTATGTTGATTGTAAAATTCTTATCTTATTCGTGTGCTGCAATGGCAAGCCAAATTTCACTACACTAATTGTTTTTTCTCCGGAATCTCCGGTTTCCTCCAACACTCCAAAGAAGTACAGGTGTGTAGGTTAATTGGCTTGGTACAACTGTACATTTTCCCTAGTGTGTAGGATAGCGTTAGTGTGAGGGGATTACTGGTTGCGTGGATGCGGTGAGCTGAAGGGCCTATTTCCGCGCTGTCAATCTAAACTGAACTAAACTAAAGTGTTCTGCAAAATGGTCACCTAGTCGACGCTTGGCTTTGTCGATGTAATGGTGGCCACATGGGGAGTACTTAATTCAGCAGAATGGTTAATGTATACTAACTCGACATCATGCTGAGCGGGTTAGAAGAAGTGAAACCAGTCAGAATGTTGCAGCTTGAACTGCTGTGAAATGAAGCTGATTAACAATGTCTATTTACTTCATCACATTACATTTCCGCTCAGTCTGCCCTCATTGAAACTGAAGAAGTGAAAAGCATTCTGTTCAAATGAGGTTTATCATTGTCGCCGGAGCCGAGGTACAGTGATAAACTGTGCCTTGTATGCTATCCAATGAGATCAGGCCAGGGCCCAACTTGCCCACGCCAACCAACATGTCCCATCTACATGAGTCCCACCTGCTTGCGTTTGGCCCATATCCCTCTAAACCTGTCCTATCCATGTACCTGTCTTAATGTTTCTTAAACGTTGTATTGGTACCTGTCTCAAATACCTTCTCAGGCAGCTTGTTCCATATACCTACCACCCTTTGTGTGAAAATGTTACCCCTCAAGTTTCCATTAGATGTTGTGCACCTCTATAAGATCATGTCCCCCACAACTCTCACCAACTTCTATACTTGTGCAGTGGAAAGCATTTTATCAGGATGCATCACAGCATGGTTTGGGAAAAGCTCCATCCAAGATCGCAAGAAATTGCAGAGAATTGTGGACGCAGCCCAGACCATCATGCAAACCACCCTAACTTCCATTGACTCCATCCACAGTTCATGCTGCCTTGGCAAGGCCGCCAGCATCATCAAGGGTCCGTCTCACCCCGGCCACTCCCTCTTCTCCCCTTTCCTGTCAGGCATGAGGTACAGAAGTGTGAAAAGGGACACCAGATTCAGGCACAGGTTCTTCCCAGCTGTGTACATACTGTATCTGCAGCAGACTGATGCAAAATAAAAAATGTTTTTATTGACTTTTCAGTCAACTGAACCATCCTAACGACGACTAGAAAGCAGTCCTGACCTGTCATCTACCTCACTGGAGATCCTTATGCTATCTCCAATTGGACTTTACTGGACTAAACATTATAGCACTAAACACTATTCACGTTATTCCCTTTATCATGTTTCTGTACACTGTGGACGGCTCGATTGTAATCATGTACAATCTTTCCACTAACTGGGTCGTATGCAACCAAAGCTTTTCACTGTACCTCGGTACACGTGACAATACAATTTACTCACATTCAAACTCAAACTAGGGAGCGGTCCTGACCTACCGTCTACCTCATTGGAGACGCTCGGACTATCCTTAATAATTTTGTTACTGGACTTTATCTTGCGCTAAATGTTATTCCCTTTATCATGGATCGGTACGCTATGGACGGCTCGATTGTAACCAAGTATAGTATTTCTGCTGACTGGATAGCACGTAACAAAACAGTTTTTCACTGTACCTTGGTACATATAATAATCAACTAAACTGAACAATTTTCACTAACGCTTGCTTTTAGTTTAGATTAGTTTAGTTTAGTTTAGTTTTGAGATACAATGTGGAAACAGGCCCTTTGGCCCACCGAGTCCGTGTCGACCAGTGATCCCTGCACACTAACACTATCCTGCACACACTGGGGACTATTTACAATTAAAGCAAGCCAACGAACCTACAAACCTGTCCGTCTTTGGAGTGTGGGAGAAAACCAGAGCACCGCGCAGGTCACATGGCGAACATACAAACTCCATACAGACCGCACCTGTAGTCAGGATCGAACCCGGGTCTCTGGCTGTGTAAGGCAGCAACTCTACCGCTGCGCCATCGTGCCGCCCTTTCTTTCAATCCCTGCTGGCTACAGTGGTACTAAGAACCAACCACTTAGATCAAACCTACACAGATCTCTTTGTTAGTGATGGGTTCAGCCACTCAGTGACAAATTCACAAGCCCGCAGCTGAAATACATCAATTCTACAGAATGGGTTGGTAAGACAGAGCATCTGGCTGAGTGATTAGACACAAAGCTGACATCAAAAAACATATCTGCAACAGACTGAAGCCAAAAAAAAATGTTTTTATTGTCTTTTCAAAGCTAAATAAAATTCTCCTGCTGTTTGTGATCGGCTTTGAAAGCAGAATCTTTGTCCAACATAGGAGGCAGTCAGCGAAAAATCTTATCACAAAGCATAAATCAGTTTGCAAGGGGAGGAAAGAGACTGCTTACTTTAAAAGCAACGCACTTGACCACAAGCCTTGCTTTCTTTGTTTGATGCCAGGACTTCTGTCTCATTTAAAAGATTATGTAAATCGCGGCTGCTATGCACAGCCAAATCAGTTTGGATTTAGGGAGCGCGTTGTCAGCTTTCGATGAGCTGTTATTTTTAACACTGCAATTGAATCTGAAATAGGACTTCAGTGGAAGATAGGCACAAAAAGCTGGAGTACAGGGCCTGTCCTACCAGCATCCGACTCCATGCGATGAGCGCGATCAAACTAGAAGCGGGGGCCGCGCGTGGAGGTCGGGTGATCCCCTGTACAGGGCCGTTCCCACCAGCATGCGCCTGCATGCGGCAAGCGCGACCAAACCGGCAGCGAGGGCTGTGCGGAGGTCGGGTGAGTGGCGCAACGCGTCGCAAAGTGAGGCGAACTTGGAGCGAATTCTTAAGGTAAGTGCGCCAGGACAGAGAGGGGCACACAGAGAGGGGCACAGAGGCACACTCACAGACGGCCACGGAGCCACACACATAGAGGGTCACAGAGGCACCTACAGAGAGGGTCACGGAGGCATGACGTTGAGGCGGTGTGTAATGCATCGAGGCGACTGCGAGCCGACAAGCCATTGCCGCGCGGAATTTTCGAACATAGTCAGTTTTTTGGAGCCCCGCGCGATATCGGGACGAACTCTGCACAATTCCGCACGGCTCCGGCAATGGAAGTGGGACCGGCCCCACGACGCCGGACGGCTCAAGCGACCACATTAGGTCGCGCTCATCGCATGGAGTTGCATGCTTGTAGGACAGGCCCTTACCTCAACGGGCCATGCAGCATCTCTGGAAAAATGGAATAGGTGACGTCCCGGACTGAGAGTCAGGGGAGAGGGAAACCAGGAGTATGAAAAGGTACGGTACAAATCAAGTCAAGTCAAGTCAAATTGTGAGAGTTTATTGTCATGTGTGCCAGATAGGACAATGAAATTCTTGCTTGCTGCAGCACAACAGAATATTGTTGGCATAAATACAGAACCGATCAGTGTTTCCATATACCATAGAATATATGTATATATATACATAAATAAACAGATAAAGTGCAATAGGCTGTTATTGTTCAGAGTTTGTTTGAAGTTGTGTTTAATAGCCTGATGGCTGTATGGAAGAAGCTGTTCCTGAACCTGGATGTATCAGATTTCATGCTCCTGTGCCTTCTATCTGATGGCAGCAGAGAGATGAGTGTGTGGCCAGGATAGTATGGGTCCTTGATGATGCTGCCAGCCTTTTTGAGGCAGCGACTGCGATAGATCCCCTCGATGGAAGGGAGGTCAGAGCCGATGATGGACTGGGCAGCGTTTACAACTTTTTGCAGCCTTTTCCGCTCCTGGACGTTCAGGTTGCCGTAACAAGCCACGATGCAACCGGTCAGCATGCTCTCTACTGTGCATCTGTAGAAGTTCGAGAGAGTCCTCCTTGACAGACCCTCTCTCCGTAATCTTCTCAGGAAGTAGAGGCGCTGATGTGCTTTCTTTATAATTGCATTAGTGTGCTGGGACCAGGAAAGATCTTTGGAAATATGCACGCCCAGGAATTTGAAGCTCTTGACCCTTTCCACCATCGACCCGTTGATATAAACGGGGATTGTGGGTCCTTATCCTGCCCCTTCCAAAGTCCACAATCAGAGCCAGCAACCGATGACCAAGGAGAGGTGAAGCCTATAATGGTTCATTGTTGGCTGTGGAGGAGTTGGAGAAGGGATATGAACAGTGAAACGAGCAGGATGACTAGGGTGGGGGGAGACGGCGAGAGAGAGAATAGGGTTACTCGCAATTACAGAAATCAATGTTCATACAGCTACTGTTTGGTGTAAGCTGGTGGAGCGAAATATGAGAAAATTGAAAATCAAAAATTGGCATCAGGGAAGGAAGCAGAGGATGATGTTGGAAGGTTGTTTAACGGACTGGTGGCCTGTGACTAGTGGTGTGACTAGTGTTTGGTGCTGGGCCTATTGCTGTTTGCCATCTTTTAAATTTTGGAGATACAGAATGGAAACAGGCCCTTTGGCCCACCAAGTCCGCTCCGCTATCCGACACACTAGGGACAATATTTTAAGATTTTCTTACCGAAGCCAATGAACCTACAAACCTGTATGTCTATGGAGCGTGGGAGGAAACCGGAGCACCCGGAGAAAACCCACATGGTCACAGGGGAGAACGTAAAAACTCCATAGCACCCGTAGTTAGGATGGAACCCGGGTCTCTGGCGCTGTAAAGGCAGCAACTCTACCGCTGTTCCACTGTGAAACCGGAGCACCCGGATGAAACCCACACAGTCACAAGTAGAACGTGCAAACTCCACACACAAACTACACCGGAGGTCAGGATCGAACCCGGCTCTCTAGCGCTGTGAGGCAGCCACTATAACACTTATTTAAAGGGAAAGAACACACAGTGAGGTGGGCTAACACCACCAAGAATGTTAAAATAGCCATCTCAAAGGACGTAAGGCAGTCAGTTCTCACTCATTCGTAAAGACTGTTTAATTTCAGTTCAATTACATTTTTTTACACTACATTGGCGATGGTTAATTAAAGTCTGCGTCATGCTCCCTATAAACAGGGACCATGTTCTAGGAAAAACAATCTAAGAATGCAGAATTCACAAGGGCTATCTGATAAATATACACCATATGCTGAGAGTGAGCCAGGGAGAAAATAGCCGCCTGTGTCACATCCTGGTCAAAGACAGCACGAAACAGCCAGTTATAAACAAACTAGATGGTTCAAGAGAGAATTAGGAGTCATCCAGTCACACAGCACGGAAACAGGCCCTTTGGTACAACTTGCCCCCTGCAGTCAGGATCAAACCCAGGCCTCGGGCGCAGTGAGGCAGCAACTCGACCGTTGTGCACTGTGCCACTGTGAAAGCTTTGAAGAAGGTTTTTGCCGTGCTACTCTTCATCAGTCAGTGCATCTAGAAGTTGGGACGTTATGCTACAGTTGGATAAGACCTTGGTAAGGCCACACAAAAAGGGAAGGCCACCGAACCCTCCCTTTAAACGAATCACAGCTTCATACAGCGTGGAAACTAGTCCTTCGGCCCAACATCCCCACACCAACCAACATGTCCCATCTACACCAGTCCCACCTGCCTGTGTTTGACTCATGTAACTCTAAACCTGTCCTATCCATGTACCTGTCTACATTTTTCTTAAACGTTGCGATAGCACCTGCCACAACTACCTCCTCCAGCAGCTCATTCCTTACACCCACCACCCTCTGTGTGAAAACATTACCCCTCAGGTTCCTATTAAATCTGCCCCCTCACCTTAAACCTATGTCCTCTCAATTCCCCAACGCTGGGCAAAGACTCTGTGCATCTACCCGATCTATTCCTCTCATGATGTTATCCACCTCTGTCCCCTCATCCTCCTGCACTCCAACGAATGAAGTCCTAGCCTGCTCAACCTCTCCCCATAGTTCAGGCCCTCGAGTCTTGGTAACATCTTTGTAAATCTCTCAACAAATCGCTTGACAATGTTTGACTAACGGCTGATAGGTAATGGCTGATACTTCACTCAGATCCTGTCCATTCCACTTTTGTTCCTCATCTCTACACAGACCAGACTCCCCACCATTGACTCCATCAACCCTTTTCCTCGGGAAAGCAGGCAACG
This sequence comes from Raja brachyura, assembly GCA_963514005.1. The sequence goes on along the minus strand of OY740784.1, from coordinate 33,695,181 downwards.
TAATCAAAGACTTGTCCCACCCCAGACATTTCTTCTTCTCCCTTCTCCCGTCTGGCGGAAGGTACGGAAGCTTGAAAGTGCGCACCACCAGACTCAGAAACAGCTTCTTCCCCTGTGTTATCAGGTTTCTAAACGGTCCTTCCATAAGCCAGGGTACTGTCGGATTCGCCTCTACCCCATGCAGACGTTGGACTTTGTCTCCGGAACTGAAGCATTTCAATGCTGAGAACTATATTCTACACGCTGTATCTTCCCCTTTGCTTTGCATCTATTGTATTAGAGTTTGACTTGATTGTATTTATGTACAGCATTATGTGATCTGTTTGGATGGCACGCAAAATAAAGCCTTTCACTGCACCTCGGTACACGTGACAAGAATAAATCTAAACTTAAACCTAAGATACGATTCACCTCTACACCATTGAGGACTTTATTTTGCACTCTGTATCTTCCCCTTTGCCCTATCGATTGTACTTGAGTTTAAAGGGCCTGTCTCACTTGGGCGTCATTTGAGCGCCACGCCGATGGCGCGCGAAGATTTTGTACATCCCAAAATCCTGGGGCGCCGCACGCGACCGTGCGTCACTGCCTACGTCACCACGCACCATGCGCGCGTAATGAGCATCATGCGTGCATCACGTGCGCGGCATGACTCATGCGTCGTGCGTTGTGACGCACAAATTATGTTGCATAAATTACGCGCAGATGACGCCCAAATGGGACAGGCCCTTCACGTGATTGTATTTATGGTTAGTATTATCTTTCTTTCTTTAATGCAAAACAAATCTTTTCACTTTACCTTAATAAACCTAAACCTAAACTTCTCTAGAGTGTAAGATTCCAAAGACCTGCAAGCTTCCGTAAAGCAAAATACCTCCTCATCCACCTCGACCTGAAAGAATGACCCCACATCCACAGTTGCATTGGCCTTTCTGTTTATTCTTGTCACATGTACCGAGCTACTGTGTAAAACTTTGTTTGCATGCTATCCAGTCAAATTAATAGCATACATGATTGCATCAGGTAGTGCAAAAGAGAGAATATACACAGAAAAATATATACAGTTACAGCTAAGGAGAAAGCGCAGATTTTAAAAAAGTGCAATGGTGGCAACAATGTAGATTGGAAGATCGGGAATTCATCGCAACCATAGAGCTCAAGAGCATGATGACAGCAGGGAAGAGGCTGTACTTAAATCCAGTTGTATGAGCTTTCAAGTAATTTATCTTGTGCCCAACGAGAGAGGGGAAAGAGGGATTTCTTCCCTCTGTGAGTGGTCCATGATTCTGTTGGATGCTTTTCAAAGGCAGAGCGAAGTTGAGCGGCACGGTGGTGCAGCAGTAAAGTTGCTGCCTTACCGCGCCAGAGACCCGGGTTCGATCCTGACCGTGGGTGCTGTCTGTATGGACTTTGTACATTCTCCCCCTGACCTGCGTGGGGTTTCTCTGGGAGCTCCGGTTTCCTCCCACATTCCTAGGATGTAGAAGTTGTCGGTTAATTGGCTTGGTATAACTTTAAATTATCTGTAGTGTGTAGGATAGTGTTGGTGTGTGGGGATTGGTGGTTGGCGTGGACGGTGCGCCGAAGGGCCTGTTTCTTTTCTGTATCTCTAAACTGAACTAAACCAAGTGGAGATGAAGTCGATGGTGGGGAGTCTGGTCTGTGCTGGACTGGGCTACATCCACAACTCTCTGCAATTTCTTGCGATCTTGAGCATAGCTGTTCCCAAATCAAGCTGTGATGCATCTCGATAGTATGCTTCTGACGGTTTGTCCCTATTTGGCTCTGTCTCTATCTCTGCCTGCGTCTCTATCTGTGTCTCTGTCTGTGTCTCCGTCACTGCCTCCATCTGTGTCTCTGTCTGTGTCTGTGTCTCTGTCTGACTCTATGTTTGTGCCTTGGTCTGTGTCTCTGTCTGTCTGGATTTGTGTCTGTATCTGTGTTTGGACCTGGGTCTGTTTCTTTGTCAGTGTCTCTGTCTGTGTCTGTCTGTGTCTGCGTCTGTGTCTGCGTCTGTGTCTGTGTCTGTCTACCTCTGTCCCCAGGTACTCGCAGTAGCTTTAAGCCTGTATGAGAGGCTGCCCTGTACGAGAGGCTGCCCTGTAGCCCCACTCTCCTCCAGCAATAGGTTTCAGTGGGAGAGCGGAGATAGAGAGTGTGAATGAATGAATAAATGAATATTTTATTGTCACGTGTGACAAATCACAGTGAAATTCTTTGTATACTTGCATACCCAGGGTATACAAATAGTCGCCACATAATGGGTGCTGACAAAGTTACAGTATCCTGCGGCAGGTCCACTTTGTTCTCCCCCACCCCCCATCCCCCCCTCCCTCACAGTGGTTCCCCTACGCCGGGTCTTCCATCGTTCTTCCCCCTCCCCCTCACGGTGTTCCCCCCACGCCATGTCCCCAAATGTTCCTCCCCCCGGCGACGACGTCCACGCTTCCACATGGTCCGTCCTCGTCCGTTTGCCGGTGCCCTCATTGACCGCCGCACCAGCCTCTCCACTATCGCCACCGAGACACCACCGTAAACCCAAATGCAAATTCCACTCTGATTTACGCTAATTTTCAAGTGATGATTTGGTTCAATCTTCGCTGCATTCACCAGCACAATGGCAAGTCAGTTTTATAAATCAGTTGGCCAGACAATGTTTTAGGACACATTTACATTATTACACTTCAATTCAAAATTATTTCTTGACCTTAAAGAGGGAACACATGATGCGGCTAGAAATGTGATAATCGCACAAGTGAACTAATTTTTAATCTGGATCTTGTTCATCAACAATGTTAACTGACACGTAAATGACTTAAAAATCTGGGCAGAGATGGTGTTGGTTTAGGTTTATTACTATTGTTAAGTGCAGCAAGATACAATAAAAAACCTTTGGATAATACTATATATAAGGACAATCAAGGCAAACTCAAGTGCAATAGGTTGGGAAAAAGTGCAAAGATATGGGATGCAGAATTCCAGGCCCAGCTCCAGACCGAGAGGCTGAAGAAGGGTCTCGAGCCGAAACGTTACCTATCCATGTTCTCCAGAGATGCTGCCTGACCCGCTGAGTTACTCCAGCATGGGATGATCATGTGAGTTTTCTCTAGCTGCTCTACTTTCCTCCTGCCTCACAAAGGCTTACACATCTGCAGATTAAATGGCCCTCTGTAAATTGTCCCCAGTGTGTAGGGAATGGAATAACATTGAACTAGTGTGAATGGCTGATCAAGGGATATGGAGAAAAAACAGGAACGGGATACTGATTGTGGATGATCAGCCATAATCATATTGAATGGCGGTGCTGGCTTGAAGGGCCGAATGGCCTAGTCCTGCACCTATTGTCTATGTTTCTAACTATTGCCCTGATTATTTAGTTTAGTTTAGTTTCGAGATACAGCATGGAAACATGTCTTTGGACCCACCGAGTCCGTGTCGACCCGCGATCACTGCACACTAACTAGGGACTAGGGACAATTTACAATTATACCAAGTCAATTAACCTACAAACCTGTACGTCTTTGGTGTGTGGAAGGAAACCGGAGCTCCCAGAGAAAACCCACGCTGTCACAGGGAGGACGTACAAACCCCGTACAGATAGCACCCGTAGTCAGGATCGAACCCGGGTCACTGGCGCTGTAAAGCAGCAACTCTACCGCTGCGCCAATGTGCCACCCTGATTATAGGACAGCTACTTACAGAATACCCAGGCAGCAGTCTTTTGTCACCATTACATCAGGGTCTCTTAAGTATTTCACATGGTTCAATGGATTCATCTCTTTCTACATTCTCTGGGGATATATATCTACTCCATCCAATATCTTTGGACATGTAGTTCATCTCAAATATCAATCTTGTGAAAAAAGATACAAAGTGCTGGAGTAACTCAGCAGGTCAGGTATTTTTGCAGGTCGGGACTAATCTTCTGTTTACGTGAACTCGGGACTCTTGTGCAATTTAAGAGGAATCTGACGGACAACTTTTTTCTCACGCTGCTGGTGATGGGTACATGTGGAACCAGCTTTCAGACTAAAGTAGGGTCCTGACCTGAAATGTTACCTGTCCACGCCCTCCAGAGATGCTGCAAATCTGAAGCAAAAACAGAAGATGCCCTGAACAGTCAGCAAGTCAGGCAGCATCTATGGAAAGAGAGAAAGAGAGGGAGGGAGAGAGGAAGAGGGGGGAGGGGGGGAGAGAGAGAGGAAGAGTGAGGGGGAGAGCGAGGGAGAAACAGGGTAGAGAGAGGGGAAGAGCATGGGAGAAACAGGACTGCTCTCTAGTTGTGATAGGATGGTTCAGTTGCCTGATAACAGCTGGGAAGAAACTGTCCCTGAATCTGGAGCTGCTCAAAACATGACAGGTACTAGGTACACATGACAGGAAAGTATCATCATCAACTCCCCTCATGAATTAGTTCAATATTTTGTAGGTAGGAACTGTAGATGCTGGTTTACACCAAAGATAGGCACAAAATGCTGGAGTAACTCCATGGGACAGGCAGCATCTCAGAGAGAAGGAATGGGTGATATTTTGGGTCGAGACCCGAAACGTCGCCTATTCCTTCGCTCCATAGATGCTGCCTCACCTGCTGAGTTTCTCCAGCATTTTTGTCTACCTTTACTACTTCAAACCGAGAGTCAGGGGAGCGGGAAAGGGTACAAAGAGAATGTAAGGTGTGAAAAGGACAGATCAAAGCAGACGATGATGCAAGGAATGGACAATGGCTCACTGAAAGCAGAGGAGAAGGTGTCAACAAAGTATACAAACAGTAAAATTAATCAGGAGGACCGGTTTTATTCCCCATTCGATCCTGTCGGCTTGCTACCTCCTAATTAGGGTACGCTGACCCTTCAAGTCCGTCTGGAATGAAGACTGTTGACAAATAACCACAAGGTTCACTTCAATTCCAAGGCTTAATGATGTAGTAGTGAATGCTGCAACTGTCATCTCATTCCCTGCATGTTCCCTGTACATTTTCCCATGTACTTACAGCTGTAAATTGCCTTTGACCTCAGCAGTAGCTGATATAGGATGATTTTTATCCTCGCTGGGAATTAACTGCGCAAAACAAAAGGTCTTTGTTCCACACTATCTCCAGAATGCCTATACACATCCATATGAACAACGGCGCAGTTGTTACGGGACCCCTGTGACATGCAGGGATCCTATTACCCTAACAACTGCCATGAATATGGAAAAGGACGGTTCAACCGTTCAACAGGGCTTCATTTGTCACATATACGCAACTGCTCAGTGAAATTATTTTTGCAGATTTACACATGTGGACACCGCCATTTTCTGGCACCATTTCCAAAGTCCGGTCCGTCCGGTCCGCCCGCGCCCTCGGGCTCCATCTACAAGACGTTGGTGAGGCCGCATTCAGAGTATTGTGTTCAGTTTTGGGCACCATGTTATAGGAAACATGTTAAGCTGGAAAGGGTGCAGAGAGGATTTACATGGTGCCAGGACTCAGGGGCCTGAGCTGTAGGGCGAGGTTGAGCAGGATAGGACTCATTTCGTTAGAGCGCAGGAGCATGAGGAGTGATCTTACAGAGGTGTATAATTGGGTACAGGGTAGGTGATTATTCTTGTCTAGAGTAGGGGGATCGAGAACCAGAGGGGGGGAAAGATTTAATAGGAACCTCAGGGGTACCTTTTTTAAACAAAGGGTGGTGGGTGTATGGAACAAGCTGCCAGAGGAGGTAGGTGAGGCAGATTATATCGCAATGTTTAAGAAACATTTGGACAGGTACATGGAAAGGATTGGTTTAGAGGGATATGGGCCAAATGCAGGCAGGTGGGACTAGTGTGGATGGGACATGTTTGGTGGTGTGGGCAAGTTGGGCCGAAGGTCCTGTTTCCACATTATATGACTCTATGACTCTATTGGAGCAGTTCCTGATGGAGGTAAACCCCAGGCTCCTGCATGGCCTTCCTCTAAAGGCTTCGACCGATCGGCCCGCCAACCGATGTCCCTTTCTTCTCCTCGCCCGGCCATTGTTGTGTTCCGGGGGCACCCCCTGCAGCCAGCTCTTGCTCCTCGCATCCAACATCTCCAGCAGCTCCCTACTCCTCAGGTCTCCGGTCTTCGGGGGAAGAGTGGGGCCTGGGACCTGCGGCTGCCCCCAACAGGCCGCGGTCCGTGAGCCTTCAGCTCCTCCAGATGGGCTCTTAGTCCAAAGTAGGCTCG